>APFE030076313.1:33318-45865 GCA_000404065.3 Pinus taeda | reverse complement strand
TTGGTTCCTTTATTTCCCCTGTTTCCCCTTCTCCTTCACAAAGGTTACTTAAGTTCCCTTCTTTCAGCCTTTCTGTCACAGAAATTTCAATTTCTTGATAGTCCTGTTCATTAGTCTAGCTGTGGATCTCAGCAAAGGCTCCAGATGGTGATGTTGTAGCCTGAAGGGAACTGGTAGGCTGCTTAGAATTATCCCTTTTAAAACCTACCGACGGCTGAGATTCAGTTTTCTTATAGATTTCGTCTATAAAAGTTGTTCTACCAAGGGTCACCGACCCTTTGGCTTTAACTGGAGGTTTGATATTCTTTTCTATGTCTTTCTTCTTAGTCATACACTCTAGGAAAACTACCAAATCCTATCAACCACCAATTCTACTGAGAGGGCGGACGGTGGAGCAGGGCTTTTACATGCTCCGTACGCAGGTTCTTACCTTCCGTTTTTAAAATCCAACTCCCTCCTAGCAGATTTGCACACTACTCTATAAAGGACAAATGGCTATTACCCCTCCCCGGCAACGGCGCCAAAATGTAGGTCGATAACTAGGGTCTCTCACACCACCAATTATTCCACATTATTAAGTCAATCCGGGATCGTTTGGTTCTTTCAAGGAGTAACTCAATCCGAGGTTGTTTTCCCAAGTAATGCTCGGTAGTATAGCGCTCTAATGAATTGAAAGGAAACAGACACTAAACTGAATCAACTCAAGGACAAAATCACACAAATCAGTTTGATCAGTCAAGGGTACGGAACCAATAACCCTTCCCTTTAGAAACTGATAAAGAAGGAAACCAAAGCATGGGCTTATAGATCTGGGAGTCAGGCAGCGTCTTGCTGGGCTCACGACAGTCTTAGGCCTGCTATTACAGGGAAGCAACAAAAGGAGATAAGCAAAAGTAAATGGAACAGCAGTTATGAAAAGGAACAACAGGAATTAAATGGAACAGCATAGGTAAATGGAACAGCAGTAACCAAATAAACAGCATAAACAAATGGAACAGCAAACAGGAAATGTAAATCAAATGGAACAGCTAACTCTATTGGAACAGTAAACGCAATGGAACAGCAACTTAATTGGAATAGCAAACTTAAACGGATACACACGTTCTAAGCTATTACAACAATCTGAGAGTAATGTATGATGTGACTATTTCTGAACAAAATGATATTGTCTTCAAATCTCACAAACACTTATTTTATGTGAATCCAATGATGATACCAGTCATACCAATACCGGGATGCAATTCAAATAAATTCACTTTATATAACACAAAGACATGAATTAGGAAACTTATTCAGATTCAGAGATTAACTGAGAAACATAGTCTATCATGTGAAAGATATATCAGATTGCTGAAACAAAGGAAATAATCAAAACCACACCAATCACCGTATGATACAACAGCGAGTGACCGTCGGAGCTGGGCCCTTGGCTACCAATGGTACACCGCTTGAAGCTACTTCAGATGCAGAAACGAAGTGAACACAAAGTTCTTTATATTGATTGCATTAACAAAAGATACAAAATCAAGTCTTAGCAAAACTTAACGCTCAGAGCTGTTCCGAACCCTGTAATTACAACAACCGATCCCCCACGCTCAATGGCGTGGTATCTTTATATAACAGAAATGACGGAGATATCTAGATACAAAAGATAAGCTAAAGCAGCGATCCCTCAGGATCAGAGATCCTGAGGGATTCGCTAATCGTTCAGTTCTTCTCGTTCCTTTCTTGCGTTCTCCGTCTTGGCGTCCCACGTCCTCTTCTTGGATCATTCAGCTCTAATTTTACTTGATCGCGTCCGCATTCGGTTCCCTAGCGCTGGGACAGCAGTTGCTTTCCCTTTGCTTCTTGTTTCTACTTGATAATCCCCTGTTTCCGCGTCCTTCTACATAGAAAACATCGATTATTGGTATTGAGCTTCATTTGTCCATTTTCACATAATTTATCAAAACCCTTTTATTCTTTAGACTTATAATGCAGAAAAGATTAGGAAACTTATTAGAAAACCGCTAGATTATTATTCAAAAAGCATACCTTCCAAGCGCTCCACAGTGATGTATGAGCATTGAAATTTCCGAGGAAAGAATCTACTGAGTAATTGCCTATGATACTACTGTTATATGCTATTGCTTCATTTTCCCCCTCCAATTCCGTTATTATGTACTTCTGGTGTAACTCTCGTTCAACCTTTATTTGATTTGGTTTACCATTATAGGGTAACCACATGTGCGACCAGTTGATTGAGAAGTATCCATGGAGTTTTTCGAACCAATCCCTGCTAAGAATTAAGCCATAGAATTCTGAGATATCAGCTACTAGAATGTCGATAACCTGACATACCTTCAGGTTAGATGACAATCTTATGGTGACTTGATTAAGTTTACCAATCACCTCGACTTGAGATCGATCAAGCTGAACTATGCGCACTACGGATTTTTGTGGTTGAACATTCAAATTGGCACATATTGAACTGGGTAAAATATTTGTTGAAGCCCCAGAATCTACCAAACAATTGTGCACATTCTTATTGAAAATTTCATAAGTGAGAAGAAAAGGGGGAATGTGAGATCTTGATCTCCCTCCAATCAACGCGATGTCATTTGGATCAATCTTATTGGTCGTGTTGGTTGGAGGTCTTCCCATGTTGTGGGAAGCTACAGCTGTAGGCAAAGATGTAGTAGGCACGACATGTAATTCTTTCATCATTATCTTCTGTTGATGTTTCAATTTGATGTAGTAGGCACGGCATGTAATTCTTTCATCATTATCTTCTGTTGATGTTTCAATTTGCTCAATTCATAAAGAGTGATATTAGCCCTAGTCTTTTTCATGTCATCAATAATTTTGTAGTCCATTTCATTCGACACTATTAGTGTTCTTGATGGAGTTGTTTGATCTGGTTGGACTGGGCTAGATTGAGTCGCTTTAGCGGTCGTTTTCTTTGTTGCGACTTTTTCTTTTGTTGCAGGGCTTGCGCCCTTCTGCTTGGGGGTCATTTGGGGAGGATCAAGTTGATTTTTGCTTCGTGTGCTAACTGGAAATGCTTCTTGATCTTCTTCTTGTGGGAGGATGAAATCCCACATTCCTTGTAATTCCACAACTTCTTCATCACCGGTCTGCCCTTCAGTGGTACTCTCTTCTTCTTCCTCTTCTTTGGATTCGACATTTGAGATAGCGTTGGGCGGTTTCACATCCATTGAAGGGCCTCTTTTAAAAGCTCTGTAGGGCTTTCTTGAAGAAGTTTCTGCCACTTGTTTTTTTATGTCAATCATCTCATTGGACATGGTCTTTAATACTTTTTGCAATCCTTCCGAATCGAAAGGATATTTCGTCTGTTTCTTCTTGGGGTCTTCCTTGAAGGTGACTTTTTTAGATTTGCGTTCCTCTATCGCAGATCTCTTTTCCAGGGCTATTACGCGTTTCTCTACTGTTGTCGCCTCTGTCAGGTTTTCAACTAAAGTTGTTTTATTTGCCCTATCCACGAAGACTGCTAAGTTTGACGGTAAGGCAGTAATATACCATTCACATCGTACTTCTTCGCTAGGTTGGGAAGCAGTGGGAATTTTGTTGAGGATTTTATTGAACCGTAAATTGAAATCTTTGATGGGTTCTCTAGCCTTGGATTTAAGATTGGATAGGTCACTGATTAACGTTGCCGTTGATCTATCATCACCAAACTTGGTGAGGAATTGATTTTGAAAAATGTCCCAACTTGTGATAGACTCGGAGGGTAATGAAAAGTACCATGACCCAGCTGTTCCTTGCATTGTATGGGGAAAAAGCTGGACAACAACGTCCTCGTTGGTAACTCTGTTGAGATTGACAAAAAGCATGAAATTTTTAATGTGCTCTTCAGCTAGCATGCCTGCTTCTGGATTGAAATTGGGTAGCCATTTCTCAGGATGAGTCGGTATTTGGCTCAGGGGTGGAGGCATTAAAACTGCTCTGGGATTTTTCCATGGAGACTGGGCCATCGTTGAGGTGCTAGTAATTGAAAGTGTAGAGGGTGATCCCTGAGGCTGGGAAGATGAAGATACTATGATCTTAGATGATTGAAGAAAAGGGGTTGTGGAAGGTGGATGAGTGGTTTGGAATGAAGATGTGGGTGGCTGACTTCGCGGTGAGGGAGTTGAAATGGACGATGTAGATGAAAGAGTCTCACTGTCAGATTGCTGTGGTGTTTTCCTTGCTCTTTTCCTGGTGGGGAGAGGGAATTTAGTTGGCTGGATGTCAAATTTTTCGCTCTTTAATCTAGTCAGGGGATGAGCAGGATTGTACTATGAAGTCACGCTGCTTTGAGATTTATCAGACCCAAGTATAAAAATAGAAAATCCCTGGAGTTTTTGAATCAGAGTTTGAACTTCAGGGGGT
This sequence comes from Pinus taeda, assembly GCA_000404065.3. Classification (NCBI taxonomy): domain Eukaryota; kingdom Viridiplantae; phylum Streptophyta; class Pinopsida; order Pinales; family Pinaceae; genus Pinus; species Pinus taeda. Next base: position 41,494 of record APFE030076313.1, on the reverse strand, counting down.
TCAATGGTAGGTTGGTCTGAAATATTAGGGTACGTAGAAGCGGTTAATACTTGAGCGACTTATGACTCTGGATTTGAACGTACTGGGGAAGTCGGGGGTGTTGATGAGGGTGATTTACTCTCAGAATGGTATTTAGATTTTGATTTAGGTGCCATTCATAGTTCAGGCCCTCCTTCTAGCGCCAAATATGTTGAAGCCCCGAAAATCGGGTCGACAACAAGGGGGATACCCACCTAGTCCAGACCTTGGTTGGCAGCTCCTTATCCATTTGGTATAGTGGGTCCGACTGGGGATAATGGGACCGGTTTCTCAATCTAAGGGTGTGTGTGTGTGTAGAGTTGAATGATGCTGATCTAAGAGTACTTAAAGCTAATTTAATTCAGATTCTTAAACTAACTCTATGCTATTGTAATCTAATGAGAAACAACACATCTAATCTATGCTAACCCGGGGTGTATATCTTCTATTATGTGATCTAAAGAGATTTCAAACAATAACTGGTTATAAAGATCATTCAGCTATCATAAGAATAGAAATCAATTAAGATAAACCACTTTGCATAAGAAGTTAGGCAAAATAGTTGTGAACAACATATTGCATAATAAGTTATTCATATATCAGACATAAATAAATGACTCCGCCATACATAAGTGCCAAATGGTAACTCATACATTCATGCAATAACATATAAACAACTGAAAACTGTAAATCACTTTAAGAATATAAGCAGAAATGGCCAAGAGATAAAAGTACCATTTATGACTAATCCTACTCATAAAATTCAAGCAAAAACGATTTATCTCTACTTGTTCTAACATCTACTAAGAGTACAAAAGTGCAACATCAGTAGCAGACATCAAAATGCAAACATTAATAAATCTCGATCCATCCATTCATCAAAACCTCCTTTGAGGGTGTAGAAGTGCATGTTCCGAGGACAAGTTTTTGACAAATCTCTGGATCCTTCTCTAAATGCATGAGAAGGGTTAAAATACTACTTCCTAATTCTAATAATAGTGTCTTTACAAAATTTAGGATACGGTTTTCAAATGACCGTCCTTTTTCTAATATAATAAAAAGAAAAAACAAACTTCTAAAAATAAGGCTACTTCTGAACTTGGTCCTTAAAACTACAAGTGTTCATCATGGACTTGAGAAGAGTCGGTTGGCCGACTTCTGCGCTGAGCTGGGCTGCGAAAACAGAATCTATGAGAGCTGGCACTACTTTTTCGGTTGCGTTTATGATGCATTTCACAGTCATCCATTGACTGTGTGGCTTGACCAAGTATTCCCAGTAACACTCCCAATTTAACCTGTTCAATGCCTGGATCGCTTTTCCCTTTTCCTGTGCCTTCTGCTTCCATTCTGCTTCTAGTCGTAATTTATTTAGTAGGTAACCCGGGGTGGTCTCTGCAATTAAGTTGGCCCTGTGTAAATTCTCATTTACACAGTCGATAAGAAGATTTTCCTGCGTGGCCGCTGTCTCCGCTGCTTGTTCCGCCTGCCTGATTTGATCGTCCCATTTATTAAAGAGCAATTCCTTATGATTCTTGTTTATTCTGGGTGCATTTGCTCTTTTCCCTTCCTCTCCATCCTGCCAAGCTAAGTATTCCGTCACTCGTCTGTCAATCTGATCACAGTCACTTCGCAAGTCTGCCACTTGATTGGTGATTTTATCGCTCAGTTCGCAATAGTGACCCCACTGTGATATCTTACGTCCCAACTCTTCCTGTTGCTGCAGAAGTTGCTCATTTAAGACAATAGATTCTGAAACAAATTCGGCAAGCTTAGGCTCGTCTTTATGCATTTCTTGTAAAGTTTGCAACTGCTTTCCTTTTTTGTCTATACTTCTTTGAAAGCTTATCTGCATCTGCTGAAAGTCTTCCTGTAACTTCTCGAGCTGTTTGGACGCTTCAATACTAGCATTGGCTTGTTGTAACTGTCGTTGTAGTAGCTGTATTTGATTTTCTTGTTCTTTCAATAGTTTTTGAACTTCTGATGCCTTGTCAATAGTTGCAGAAGCATATGCTCCTGCGATCTGAGACAACTTCGTGAGATTCTTTGTCGGGTTATTGTTGGGGTCTTTCCATAAGACGTCCAATTGTTCAGCATCTTGTGACAGTGTATTTTCTAGTTTTCTTTTCTTCCTTTGTCTCCTTACAACTGCTTTATGTTGGGGACTATAGAATACATCTAGTGGGGGAATTTCTTCTACATTAAGTAGAAGCTCAAAAGGTGGAGCGATAGAAATGTGCTCTGTTTCTGTGACACTGCTGACTATGGTCGAAACCACTTCTTGCGCTATCTGTGTATTGGTCACAGGTGTTCTTGGGGCTTGCCCTTCAAGATTGATCATCTCGTTGAAGGCTTCCCATTCTTTGTCTAGTTCTGTTGTGATGAGTGGCGCTTTAATGACGGGAGGGGGGACATCTCTTGGCGGGGAGGCAATAACTTGCTATCGTGACATTGCACTTGACTGAGCTGTATCTTTAGCTGTTTCTTCGCTTTTTCCTTGGTCACTTCCAGAATCTTTAGAATGTTCAGGCACTCCTTGAGCAGTGTTAGATTTAGATTTGGAAGTGCTAGAGTTTCCACTAAGGCTGACGATTGGAGTTGGTTCTCTGGCAGGCAGTCGCAGTTTCTCTAGAGGAACACTAACCAGCCTTCTTTCCCTGTATAACATGAATCTTTGGAGGTCATCTGGAGACAACTTCGACCGAGCTTCTCTCAAAATTTCCTGGAGTGAGCTTCTACTCTGAAACAAATCATCAAACAAATATTTCTTTCCAACGAATACTTTTATTTTTACGTTCGTTGTGAAATCTTGGGCAACATTATTTGGGTCAAATGGTCGAGCTGGGAATTTAAATAATTGTAGACACGTCACATTCTCCACTTCAGTGAAAGCATGTCCTACATCGAATAATGAGAAGGCCCCACAAGCTATAGGAAACTAAGGCCATATGGCCTTCTTTTTGTCTTTTAGATCTTTGGTCAGGCCGCCTTCTGAGCATGTTTGATAGGCAATTTCCCAAGCCAAAAGTTTATCGGGGATATATAGAGGTAGGACATGTGGAGGTACAGTGCTTCCAAACACTCTAATATAGGTGAACCATTCTTCCTCGAACCATCTTGCGATGGGGATGATGTCTATCTGCGCCTCGGGTGAGCACCTCGGGGGGTCTTCATCATACATCATTCTATATAGGGGTAAGATAAGCCCGTGACAAATCTGATAGAAGTGTGGGACGAACTAGGAATCCCATAACATTTTATGATAAACATGAATAGGTAATGGGTCCTGGGTAGTCCATTTCCAACCCATAGTGAGGAATTTAGAGACATAACAAATAGAATCCATAATATACGCAGAAAGATAAAAAGGAGGATAGATCCTTTGAGACAAGGATCTTTTAGACCGGTAATTCATAACAACCGTGTATAGATTATCAGAAAATATCTTGGCCCAATCCATAATATCGGCATTCGTGGCAACATCTGTTAGTGGTAGCCATTCAGACGAAAATTTATTGATATCCGGCATCCCAAATAGTCTACAAAGCATGGCCGCAGCAAAACAATACGGAGAGGTGAGGGAACCAGTGCTGTACATATTGTTTTTGTCCTTTTTGAGAGGCTCCTCTTTTCTGGACCAATCTTTGGTGGTCTCTACTAGGTTTGGGTTCTCTGCCGCAAATTTCTTGACGAATTGTGCATTGTAAGTTGCCTGCGGTTCAAGAAGATGATACATAAGCTTTAAATCTTGCACGGCGAATGATCCTATGAGCCCATGTCCTTGAACCTTGAATTGTCTGTTGTTCATCTCTGCATTGTCAAGTATCCACTTGATCATATCTGTATATGGTAAAATTTTGGGCCTTGCTGCTATCCGGTGAAGAAATGAACATGCTAGCTCCTCTAAGGATGCCTTAGAAGAGCGTTGTGAGCCCGGGACAGTATCAACCTTCATTACTCTAGGATTTTCTTCTTCCAGTAACCTGTACATGCTTTCCCATGTCGATATTCCTGCATCTCTGTTGCAGGCAGTGTCTGTATACAAAGGCGCCATCTCCTTCGTCTTTTCCTATGCCTCAGAGCCTTGAGCTTTATTTTTCTTTCCCATTTTCTCCTACGTTTGGCTTTGAATCATCTTAGCTCTTCGTTCCTGCAAATTACGAGTGAAGTGGAAATGACTGATTAAGAAAGGTGATGGGAGAGTTTTAAATGCAACAGATATATCAAATATTCCACTTTACGTGAAGTAATTCTTTACAAAAGCACGCATCTTCATTTCATTTAATAACTGACAACTAATCCATTTACTATCATTAAAAGCACATGATCTTGAGTCAGATTATGGTAAGTGGCTTTTCTTTGAATGGCGTGCCCGAAGGATTCGTGATCAAGTGATTTATGATTTGCTATCGCGCCATCGCAAATTGCAAGATCGCAGATTGCACCATTGTAGCGATCGCAACATCGCAGGTCGCAGAAGTTTAATGTTTGCCAAATCTTACCAGTTCATTTCTGCGATATGCGATCTTGCGATCGGTGTTATCGCAGATCGGTAAATCTTGAAGTTTTTTCCTTATGAGTATTACTTCATTGCGATGCGATGTTATGCTTAACACGAGGGTCTTGCGCATACTGATATTATAGAGAAATGGAGGCATTTCTTATCTTTTTTGCAACGCGTTTTTAAAGATATTTCCCTTATCGTAGACTTAGGTTTAAAATATTCAAAAGACCTTTCTAAGCTTACGATGGTAACCTTATAATGAAGAAACGATAAACTTGTTTTTTTCTTAAAAATTTAACTAAGGGTCCCCATTCATTTAGTATTTTGGACAACACTTAAATGAACAAGGGGGGGTTGTTGCTGGCCACACAATTGGAGATTCACTTGGGAGAACCAGTTATCTCTGATCTTCTATTGATGTTTTTCAAACTTCCGAAACAAAAAAATTTCTCAGAAAACTTAAACTTTTTTATAAAGAGATAAAACATATTATACTTCAAACTGTCAATGATATTTTGTTTCAACCTCTTTCTATTTTAATTACTTGTATCCTTAGCTTGTCTTTGCATTTACATCAGCCATTACTTGGTCTTGTAATAAAAATTAAAATAAAGTCTTCCCTGTGTAGTAGCATTTTAAAGATGCTCCTTTGTCGCAGGTAGAGCCTCTGCTGCCAGCAGGCGTCCATAGCCTCGACAGGGTTACCTATTACCCAGTAATGATCCTTTATCATGCTTAAGGTTATTTACAACCTTTCAGAGAAAAACCCATTTTGACACTTTTTCCTTTTTTATTCTCTAAAGAACAATGTCTTGGTTTGGTGGACAAATTATGACACAGTCATTCACTTGATTTACACTTTTGCTGAACAAGCTGGCTCGTTATGAGACCCCTTGTCTTTTGATTGTTACAATCTTGAGTCGTTGCCCTGTTTTGGTGGATAGTATTGGCAAAGTCAGCAAGTTATAATATATATGATCATGATAAGCCGGCTCGTGATGAGACCTCTTATTCTTTGAGATATAGTGTTTTCTTGGATTGTTTCTCTGAATGCTGCGATTTCCTTTAGCAAGGGAGGAAAGCATTTTTTCCTAAGAAGGTTATGACGACAATAATAGAGCTCTTTGGAAAATGGTTGTTTCCACAGGAAAATCCTTATTTTGTTATTGATTGCCTTTCATTGTACTGACGTAAAACATTCCTTCACTAAATTTCTTTCTTCAATTCTTGAAGTTAAACTGTATCATATCTGGGTAAAGTTCTATTGATAATAAAGATCAAGGTTTCCAAAAGATTTGCTATTTATAGAAGCAAAGAAGTCAAAAGCTTGATAGAGGAAAAGGTGTCTTTAGTAAATGTCAAACGTTGTTAACCAAAGCAAATTTTATTATGGAGAAAAAATATTTAAAGAAATGAGAGGTAGATATTCCCTAGGGCTATGTACGGAATAGGGATAATCTCTTCTCTTATTTTGCCTACCAATTATTAGAAGTAAACCTAATAACCTAGCTAAATTACTCCTACTCCTATTCTAACTATATACAAAAATTTAACTAGGTGAAATGATATTTCCAGTGGAGCCATCTTTTCATTTTTATTCCTACACGTATGTAACTTTCCAACATTAGTGTTAAGAACAAAACGTTTCTTGGACTGTTAATGTTGGATGTGGAATAGGAATGTGTAACTTCAGTTGGAATTCTGTCTGAAATTTCTTTCTCATGAAAACTTCTTTCCAACTAGATACCTATTGGGTCATAAAAATCAGGATGAGTTTCTGTTATGGATTGATGATGTTGTAATATAGGAAGTTCTATACTTCCTTGACACAGTTTAGCTTTCCAAAATGGTAGCACGTCTTTCGAATGTTCTTTGATAAGGTGCTCAACATACCAGAGTAATCTATCAAAAGTCTGAAAATTTAGAACACAATCCGATTTTGTACAAAATGAGTGCAAGTGAGAAAGAAAGAAATGATTATCTGTACAAATAAAGTTACAACACAACTGGGATTGGCTTGGAATATTTTGTTGTTCACAAGAACTAGCCAGAGTTATGGGATCTGAGCAATTTCGAATTCCGTCTTGTGAATCAGAAGACAAGTTATGATTGTGAACAGGCATGGGGGGTTCTTCATGAAATGAATCATAGATCAGGATATTGTCTTGGATAGTAAAATCAGGAAAATGATATTTTGCTTTGAAATGAGGATTGACTGGTGTGATTTCTGAATTAGAATATCTCTCATTATCTAAGTTTTGATGGGTTACTTGAGATAAATCAATAACATCATCGTTGTCAAAGTAACCATCATAAATGATTTTATAGGTTTCCCTAGATTTCTCTTTTTCATCATATATTTTCAGACAAGGAAGGTCAAGTGGTTCTTGTTTGAAAATGATCAAAGGATGTTCTATAGCTGTCTTTTTATCTTGAAAACCTAATGATGACTCATTTGAATAATCCTCTGTGATTTTTGATATATCTTTAATATTGAGAGGGGAAAAATTATCATCACTAAAAACATCAGGATAAAGAGAAAAATGTGATTCTGGAACAATGCATTCTAGAATATCATCATGGAAAAATCTTTGTTCATCAAATTCATTATAGACATCGGGCTTTAGATCATACCTTTGTGTACTGATACTTTTTGAAAGATAAATAGTTTGTTGTTCTAACCTTGGCATCTGCATTTGTTGACTCACAACGATATTATCTGACCTTGTATCAAAGTCATCTCCTGGCTCCAAGGCAGGCTTTCCTCCAACAATCTCGCTTTTGTCTTCTTGCATGAGAGCATGCATGACTCCTAGGCTTTCGGGACTTTCTTCATTATGGTCGATTTGTATATTCAAATTGGAATTCTCGTTCATATTAGAAGAAAATGAGACAAAACTCGAACTAATTTCTGCTTGATCAGACATAGGAGGTAGGGAATGCTCAGCACAATCTAAAGATTCTTCATCTATGAGTTCACTTTCAAGATCGTTCTTTAGACAATTAAGATGAAATCGCATATTAAAATCCCTAACAGATTCATCTTGTTCCCGTAGATAATCAATTTCATCATATACCTGGTCATAGTCATAACAATTAAATTCAAAAATGAAAGTCTTGACGAATTGGTCCCAGCTGTGAATTGATGCAACTGGGAGAGTTCTGCACCATTTTCTAGCTTCCGCCGTGAATGTAAGAGTAAAAATTCTGCATAAAACACCTTCATCAATTCTTTGAACATCATAACTTGAAACCCTTTGAATAAATTGAAGAGCATGATTGAAAGCAGAAGAATTATTCTTACCATTGAATTTTACATGAGACAAGAGTCTTACCACTTTAGGTGGAGTGTTGGAAGAGGTAGGAACATGGATGCAACTCCAAATGGGAAGTTTGTGAGCAGCCATCCAGATTCAAATGTAACAATTGAAAATCATTCCAATAGACACTATGTTCAGGCCCTCCTTCTAGCGCCAAAATATGTTGAAGCCCTGAAAATCGGGTCGACAACAAGGGGGATACCCACCCGGTCCGGACCTTGGTTGGCAACTCCTTATCCGTTTGGTATAGCGGGTCTGATTGGGGATAATGGGACCAGTTTCCCAATCTAAGGGTGTGTGTGTGTGTGTAGAGTTGGATGAATCTGATCTAAGAGTA
>APFE030076305.1:58968-87121 GCA_000404065.3 Pinus taeda | reverse complement strand
ACAATTTTGAAAGTTTTATTCAATATCTTGAAAATTACTATGATGATGATGATCAATTCATGGATCATGAAATATTAGAGGTTTTAAAAGAAAATCCTTTTCAAAAACTGGAATCCTTGCTTGAATTACTTTCCCCTTAGAAAGAAGAAGATGATGTATGTTGTTTAGAAACCCATGAAGTTTCCCCACTGGAAACAATTCTTGCATCACAACAAACTAATCATAATAAAGAAGAAATTCAATTCCCTGAACTTTCTCAAATAGAAAATAGCAATGAAAACCAACAACAGTCCAGAGATCTGGAAGTAGAGACGATAGAGCTTAAAAATATTGAACCACAAGACCATCTTTAGCTAGTGGTTTCTTCAGAAGCTAAAGACCAGTCAAATTCATTTGATGAAAACCATGTCACAAATTTTATTTCCTTGCATGTAAATGAAATAAGACAACACACTTTGATAGATCATGATCTTTCATCTAAAATTAATGAGAGTTTGCAATTCCCTTGCAAGCCTCTATATGACAAAGATAATGATGAGGATTTTCCTGTTGTATGTGATAAGTTTGTTATATTTGATGAAGATCAAGAGTATTTGGAGCACTTGGCTAAAGTGGATAATAAGGAGGAGAAACAACTTTCCAATCACTTAAATGAAGCAACAGTTTGGAATGAGGTTTGTTTTCCTGGTACAAATCATCCAGAAGATCTTATATGGTAGGATTACCATTATCCTTTGGTCAATATATTGCAGCCATCAATACAAGAAGAGATTAAGAATCATGAGCAAATTTCTGCTAATTCCAACTACCATAGATCATAAGATAGATTTATAAAGCAATGCGTGGAGGAGAAATCTGCTGATCTAATGTGTGTGTTTGATGACATTACTTCTTTTGATGATTTGCCCAAATATGATCAGTATGATGATAATTATGTTCTTCAAATCCAAACTAACTTTTACAAGAAAATCAGAGACTAGTTTTTGGGGAGAAGGAAAATACGGTTTACAACCAACTTGAGAATAATGATCAGCTTGTTCATTTTTAGCTATGAAAGTGAGGAGAAAATGTAGAAATTTGGAAATAAGCTGAAGCTCTTTGCCTCCTTTATTTGAATCATTCAGTTTTAAGGGGAAAATGTGGTATATAAATCTCTAAAGAGAAGGGAAGCGCTTGTAGACTTATGAAGTTCCAAACCTATATGTAATAAGTTGCATCAATCCTTCCAATTTTTTCATGATCCCATAGCTGATGAGTTTGATAATGAATGCAATCATAATTTTTCTCCATCAACAGACTATGAGAGTCAAAATCAAGATGATAATGGTTTCACCAGCCAAACATTTCAACCAATAGAAATATCATCACAAAGTGCAGTTGAAAACATGCAGGGTGATAAAGATAAAAGTGATATTTCAATTTCATGGCATGCAGGACATACACAACATATGTACAATTGTTTGAATCAGTTCAAGAATAGTGTATATATGTTACAAGATGCTTTTGTACAATTTCTAGGTCCAACAAAGGAGATTAGGAATTTCCTTATCTTCTCAAAGGTTAACAAAGCTATATTTGATTGCAAGATCTCAATTTTAAACACCAACGAGCACAAGCAACAAAGGTCACAAATGTATATGATGTTTGAGTGGTTGCATTGGTTGTTTCATTTTACCTAACTAGCAGTCAGAAAGTTGATTAGAGTAAGTAGGTAGGATTTCAGTTTGATTTAAATCAGATTTTAGTAGATTATGAAATAAATTTTAGTAGATTATGAAATAAATCCTTAAATATTTGAATCCAATCAAAAGGCCCTAAGATCTTGATGAGTTACTAATTTGGTTTGAAGGTTGCAACACCCTTTAGTTTCAGGTCAAATCTCAAGTTGTGCAGGAAAAGATTAAAAATATTTTTGACAAAAAGACCAAGACTATAGATTCCTGCCTAAGTTACAAGGTGCTAAAGTGGGATTCAAGAAGGAAGAATAAAGGTTTGGTGTTGATTGGATGGTAAACTTGTTGGAGTTGAAGCCCAAACAGAAATCCCTAAGCTTCACAAGTGTCACTGTCATACATACAATAAAGCTACCAGAAGAAGGAAGATTTCATACTTCCAGTTTGAAAACATTTTTAGGCATCTAACCTGCTGTTCTTGACTTTCCACAAGGAAAATCCATCGCCAAGTGGAGCCAGTGTTAGCCTCCTATACCAATAGGTTTCATCTTTCATGATTGTCTTGATCGAACTATGGAATATGTTCAAACCTTCTTTCTTGAGCAAAGGTGTTCCATATTCTTGAAAAATCAAAAAAGTTAAAAATTGTAAAGAGGGTGTACCCTAAAAGAAAAATCAAAGGGTAAGAAAAATAAAGTGGTCAAAAAAAGAAGTGAAAGAAATGAACCCCAAGCAAAAAACAGACCAAGGAAAGTGTGCAAATCCAAATGCCACTACTACTTCATTTTTGTAATAAAACAATTGTGTGTAGCTTGTACAACCTTTGCCACCATTCATGAATAAGTCAAACTGTTTAAACTTGGCTTACTCATATTTCAATTTCATGTTATAGATTAGAGAATAAATATCTGACCAAACAGTTTATTCTTGGCAGATAAGTAGATAGTTAGAGTTAATAAAAGGTGCTCAACAGTTTAATCTGAGCCCTTGGATGTAATAAGGGTAGAATTAGATAGGTTTTCCTTGTGAAAAGAAAAAATGTTGATGAGGGTTTTCAAGTCTAAATGCACCCTAATAAAGAAGAGAAAATGGTAGTATTAAGTAGATAGGGTAGGTAGATGGTGCTGCAAAGTGTTATATGATGAATGATGCTGCTACATGTTTTTGATCCTTTACTTTCATCAGAAGTACTAAAGCAGGAAATACACTGGAAAATCACCACAAGCAAAGTCAAACTCATTAACCTCCCTCATCACTTTCCCCTCAAAAGTTTCACTAATTTCCCACAAAGTACTAAGGTATTTGGAGATCAAAGGGGCTCATGGCATTTCCTTGACCCTTGGAGGGACCGGACCCTCGGCCTAATGATCAAAAAGACCTAAGTACGTAAGATAATCCATCATTATAATCTTCCATCTTTAACTTTGTCCTAAGTAAAATCCTATTTTACTTAGGAAACTCATGCAAAATCCCATAAAAATCCCTCAAAATAACTTGCTATTTCTAAGTTTAAGTGTTGAAATAAAATATTGCCAATTTACTTCAGGAAATTAATCACTTTCTTAGATGTGCAAAAAATATTTTGAGTTTCCTTGTTCCTTTGCCATATTTACATTTAACTCTATTTTATACTAAATCCCTAATAAAATACCTTATCCTAAGTATATAACTCCCTTTTTTATAAATATCCCAAAAACCCCTCTATTATAAAAGTTTAACCAAAGTATTATATTCCCCGCACATGTTAAATAATTAACACACTATACACCCTTTCGGTTAAAAATTCATGCATTATATTATAATCCCGCTCCTTATTGGTAATAAAATAATATTTGTTGTTACCATATTAAATAAAAAAAATATATACAAAAAATTTAAACATGCCATATGTATGTTTAAATACAAAAATATGAATAAAACTTCCGAAAAGTTTCGTGCCACCGTGGTTTGTCCACCTGGCAATCCACTTAACCAAACCCTGCCGCAACCCATGTCTTTACGCATACGGGATTAATTAGTCATCATGACTAATTAATAACATTTTCCGCCTATTAGATATCACCCGGGGTGATTATATTAAACCTTAAAATGTTTTAAAGCCCGACGGGCCCACATCTGAAACCTCCATTTTGAATCCACAAGAACCAAAATGGAGGTGTCGGTAGCTCTGAATATTACTCCACTGAATGCTCCTCACCATGAATTGGAATATTTACCTTTGATAGATGAAGATTTCCAAATTAAAGACCTGTGTTTTGATGAAAGTCCCCTATTGAGCTATTATCGCTACAGAGATGAATACTCAAAGGGGCACGATCTTATAGGGTTGTGGGAATCCAATTTCCCAAGGTATCTCATTCCTTCAGTCATTTATTTCCCAGAAATCATCCATTACTGCCATTCTAACTATGATCTGACTCAAAGAGCTGTAATATCCCCTGACCGGAGTGTTCTTTTCCCCATTACTCCCCAAGCTATCAATATGATGCTCCATTTTGAACCTGGTCAAAACCGCACTCCCTTGTCCATTGGGGAATTGCTTGAAAAATCTACTTGGTTGTCCCCTGAAGAGGTAATCAGAAGATCACATCCTTGGATAAAAAGTCTTAATACTAGTCATAAAATTTGTTTACTCCAAGATTGTTATCAAATCTATTCAAACAGAGGTTAGAAAGCATAACAGCTAAATAGTATCAGTGGCTAAAGAGTATCAGTGGTTAAAGTGTATCAGGTAAAAGTCAGTGAAAGTTAAAACGAAGTTACAGAGCAGTCAAAGGTAAACAGTAAAAGTAAATAAAAAAGGCAGTAAAATGGTAAAAAGAGATGATAATACTTTCACCAATATTTAGGTTTGTCTAAAGTGAAAGTAAAACAGTCAAAAGAGCAAGAAAGTAAAAAGATGAAAAAACATAACAAGAAGGAACATTTTTGCAGAAATTGCATATTTTAGTCATAGTTTTGCAGAAACTATTGTGATCAATCCAAGATGAATTTTACAAAAATGAATGAGGTTTATGTTCGTAAGAGGGCCATTTACAAAAACCCCTCTCACTTTTCTAACAACCATTATGGTTTTGGAAATATTAAACAATGTTGGAAAGCACTTTTTGCAGAAAATTTCAGTTTAAGTCATCATTTTGCAGAGCGTATTTTGGCCAATCCAAAATACTTCATACAAAGCTGAAGGAGGTTTTTGTTCCTAAGATACCCATCTACAAACAACAATCTCAGGTTTTTCACAGCTATTTTATAATTAGAGATACATGCGCATCTTTACAGGCCATTTTTCAGACTCTGTAAAACTCTATTTTACACATATTTTTTACAGAGACTATTATGCATAGTTGGAGAGGAATTTTGGAATGAAAGAGGTTTATCTCACCAAAATATTGATCTACAATAACCTCTTTCACTTTTTACATATCTATTATGGTTTAAGAAATACAAAAATATGATTGGACCCCAAGTTTGCAGAATTGTTGGAGCAGATTGCACAAAGAAAGGAAACAGTTAGTCACTTGGATGCCTCATCATCAAATAAGAGTTGGATAAAATTAGAATTCTTCTCTTTGTCATCACCTATCCATACAAAATAGTGCCAAATAGATGCATTAGTTTGAGTGTCCTTTAATTAAGTTCAATTTATGTAAATAGTTGGAGAGATTTGTGAACCAATTTTGATATTTGTTTCAAGATATTTTAGTTTAGAATTGGTATAAATACTCCACTCTTGGAAGCATTGAGGGGGATTCCATTACTTGGCTGTAACATTGAAACTTCAGAATAAAAGCGCTTGGAGAAATTTTTCGTGGCTTGGCTGGATGAGAATTTAAAGCACAGGACTTGTTGTAGGATTCATGTGTTGGACAGCAGTTCAATAAGTGTTTCTACCCTTTCTCTGAAATTTTATATCAGTCTATAATATCATCATATCCATTTATGAATAATTCGCATAAGAGATTGGAATAGAATTCGCTTAATTGTGTCTGTTTTTATATGTTATTATTCTTGATTTTTTCTTCCAAATTAGTTATAAGCATGAATTCTTAAATGTTCTTGCTTTACTAATATTAAACACATAATAACATCATATCCATTCTTGAATAATTTGCATAAGAGATTGAAACAGAATTTGCTTAATTGTACTATGTTTCCAAATGTTATTATTCTTGATGTTTTCCTCTAAATTAGTTATAAGAATGAATTCTTAAATGCTCTTGCTTTACTAATTTAAACATTGTTGGTTACTATAAAAAAGGTTTCTTCATTGCTCTTTGTTTGTAGTCATTTCATTTCTTTCTTTTGGACATGGTGAAAGACTCTTAGTTGCCTTTCATCCCTTCAAATTCATCCCATCCACTTTAAATTTTAAGGATTGTTCTCTTTCTAGCTATCTTGCCCTGTAATACCATCTTGTGCTTAGAATAGAAATCCAATAAAGCCATCCTTTGACTCCATAGCCCAATGGACTGAAAGCTCTCAACCTTGCCCTTAGTTTGTGGATTCCACCATTTTCCCAAAACAAACTCTTGAATCTATAACTAGCCTAAAACCTTCCAAGAACAAAGATAAATCATAAAGAGAGAGCTCTTTCTGGATGCAGATTGGCTAGATTCTGCATCTAAAAGGTTGGTTTGTGGTTACCTCGGGTATACTTTCCTCTTACACAACTTCTAGGAAAACCTGAGTGATAACAGAAGATAATTCAGGAATTGCAGGTTGAGACAAATTCCATCCAGAGGAAGATTGATTATACAATTCAATTGCAACAATCCAGAGAAGAAGTCTATAATAAAGCTCATGTCATCGAGGAGAATACCAAAAATATTTTTGATAGAAGAACTAAAGCAAATGATTTCAATTTGGGTGACAAAGTTTTAAAATGAGATTTCAGAAGAGAGGACAAAGGAAAGCATGGAAAATTTGACAATTTATGGACAAGACCTTATATCATTGATGCTTTCAAAGGACACAATGCATTTATTCTCAAACATCTAGATGGAACATAAATGCCTAGTGGACCTATGAATGGAAAAATTCTGAAGCACTATTTCTCTTAGCAATAGAAGTTTTCTAGCATCAAATCATTGTAAATATCATTGTTTTTATTATTTTGATTGGGAGACCTATTGATAGAAGTTTAAGCCCGTAGAGAAGGCCTTAAGCTTCAATTGATATGTTACCATAAGTACTTCAACAAAAGAAATCAAGAGTAGATATTGCTGAAATGGAACACTCAAGGCTACTGATCAAATGTTCTTGGCACCTCACAGGGAGAGTGCCATCCCCAAATGTAGCCCTTGTTAGGGTCCTATAATTTATAGGATCTCAAGGTGATTGAGTTTTTAATCTCAGTAATCTCATATTGTAAATCATTTTCAATCTGCAAATTATTTCCAAATAAAAGAAAAATAGAATAAAAAAATGAAAAGAGGGTATAAAAAAGAAGAAGAGGAAAAACAAAAATATTGAAAAAGAATAAAAGATAGAACCCCATCAAAAGAAAAACAAAAAGAAATAATACTAAAAGTGTTACAAGTCTAAATGCCACTACTGATAGATAGTTTTCTTCATCATTGATAAATAAAGGTTTTGTGCAACTTGTTTACAATGCCACAATGACTAGTTATTTGTTTAATCATACAATATAATCATGATTAAACATGTTTAAAATTCTGTAAATTAGACTAGAAAATAAATATTTGCAAAACATTTTAATCTTGGTAAATTAGTAGTTAGGTAGAAAATGACATTGATTCAACTGTTTAATTTGAATCAATAGGAAAAATAAGTGATAGGATTTAGATAGATTTTCATTTTCCATAAAAGAAAATAATGTGGGTTTTCTAGACTAAGTGCACCCTGTTAGAGGAATAAAAATGTTAGTTTAGTTAAAGGGTAGGTAAAAATAGTTGGTTTTATAAATATATGTCTATGTGCCCTCTATCCTAATTTTTAGTGACAATGCAAAAATAAAAAAGGCATGAATGGATAAAGTATTTGATATATTTCATATTTCTAACCTTTATCCTAAGTTTAAAGCAAAAAATAATGGTGCATAGTGACAAGGTACTTTTTGTCCTATTTGATGAAAGGGCACTGCTGTCAGAACGTCGAGATTCTCCACCCCTCATAATCCATGACCCTCATTCATCTTCACCCCTCCTCTCCATCCTACCTTTACTGTCGGGGGGGTGGTGGGGTCCGAAAAGGTATTTTCTCCCGCCAAGCCCCATCCATGTGTGGCGCCCTCTCCTTATTTTGTACCTCCCCCTTGCGATACTGCTTATCACCCTCTACCCCCTCCAGAATCACCTTCCTCTCATCCGCTTACTGTGTCCCTACTTCGTCACCTTCGCCACTCATCTCTTGCCATGTCTCATAACCATTGCCCAATTAATTTCTCTCCTGGCAAAAAAAACTGTTCGACATTCAATTTTCCTTCCCGGGTATCCGTTAAAACTTAACGTTCCCGTGCCACTTCCAACGAAACTTCCCATCGATGTTTAAAAGATTTTGAAACCATCACCTTTCTCCATTTCACTGCTCATTCTTTGTAATTCACAGTTTCTATAAGCAATCATTTTCAAGGTGGTGCTGTAACCAGACTAGATCGGAATTGACAACCCGCTGTTTACTTCCCTTGACAACTCATGGCTTTAAACTGTTCCTGATAATTTATCTTGTCACTTACTATTAATTTTCACTTATCTAATCATGCCTCCAAAGAGAAAATCCCTGGATAAACCTGTCAATCCATTGATCCCTTCTTCCATAGATTTAGATTATATTCCTTTCGCCGATAAGGATTATCAGATTAGTGAAACCTAGTGTGATTGTGAGTTTTTAGAGATATACTATTGGTTGGAAGACAAACATGCAAACAAAACTGATAAAATTGGACTCTAGGAGTCAAATCTTCCCCATTATATCTTCCCTCTGACTTTCCATGCCCCTGAATTCACCAGAAAATGTCAGGCCTATTATGTCCCTGCCCAAAGAGCTATTATGGCCCCATCTGGTGACACCCTGTTTTACTAGGCCATGTGGTATGCAAGGAAGGGCTGATGGTGGACCTTGCCAAGATCGTGCTAATAGTAAATTTGGGGGTCCCGAGGAGTGTCAAATAGCTGCGTGCAATGCTGGGCCATAATGGATATTATTGAACGTTCATCAAGGCTTATGCTCAAATTACTACGCCTATGGAGAAGCTATTGAAGCAGGATGCTACATTCTGTTGGGATGAAGATTGTCAGCACAGTTTAGATGTGTTGAAATAAAAGATGGTCACCACGTCGATATTGGTTTTCCCGGATTGCAAGAAGGAATTCCATGTACACGTTGATGCCTTGTGTATTGTGTTGGGAGTAGTGCTGACACAGGCCGATGAAGGATAGATGGATCACCCAATAGCCTTCGCGAGAAGGAAATTATCAAACGCTGAGAAGGATTACTCAATGATAGAGCGTGAAGGATTGGCTATGGTGTATGTGCTTCAAATGTTCAGGCACTATCTGTTGGGCAGACATTTCAAGATGCACATAGACCATTCTGCCCTAAATTACCTAGTCAATAAGCTTGTGTTGGGGGGGAATATATGCAGATGACTGTTGCTATTTCAAGAGTATGACGTTGAGGTAATTGTGAAGCCAGGAAGGTTGAATGTAGGACCTGACCATCTGTCACGAATTGAAACGAGAGAGGAGCCTACTAATTTCAAGGAAGGGTTGTCCAACACGTAGCTCTTCGAGATGCATGTAGCGGATAATCAGTTTGCAAATATTATCCACTTCTTGACTACCAGAGCAACTTTAGAAGGATATAACAGTCAGCAAGAGAAGGAACTAGTGGTGTGTGCAGCCGATTTTTCGGTGATCACTAGACATTTGTATAAGATGGGTGTTGATGAGATACTGCGAAGATATGTGCCTGATTTTGAACGAAGTAGCACCCTAGCTGAAGCTCATGGCGGGGCTACAGGAGGACATAATGTAGGAAAGGAAATAATGAAAAAGATCTTGTACGTAGGGTTATGGTGGCCTACGTTGCATAAGGATACCAAAGCATATTGTAGATCACGTGATGTATGTCAGAGAATGGGTAAACCATTGCGGAGGGACAAGTTTCCCGTAAATCCTCAGGTATCATTGCAACCATTTGAAAAATGGGAAATTGACTTTGTGAGGCCAATCTAGCCTCTAGGAAAGAAGACAGGTGCACGCTATATCATCATCGTGACAGAGTATCTGACCAGATGGGAGGAGGCACAAATTGTGAAGGATTGTACAGGAGACAAAAAAATAAATTCTTGTTTGAGTATGTGTTAACCAGGTTTGACTGCCAAAAAGTGTTGATGAGTGATCGGGGTACGCACTTCCTCAATGAAATGATCAGCGCTCTGACTGAAGAATTCCAAGTTCATCATCATAAAAGCACACTGTATCATCCTTAGGCTAATGAAACAGTTGATGCGTTTAACAAGATCCTAGAAAACGCGCTGACGAATATTTTCAACGCGCATCAAAATGACTGGGATGTGCACGTACCTGCAGTGTTATGGGCGTACAGGACTACTTGCAAGAAGCTAATAGGTCAGACACCTTTTTCACTGGTCTATGGTGTAGAAGTTGTGATTCCTATGGAATATATCATGCCTAGTTTATGCATAGAAACTTTCACAGGGATGGCGAACCACGGAGCCTTGGAAGAGCGGCTTACGCAGCTAATGGAACTTGAAGAAGATAGATTCTTGGTTGGATTCCATCAACAAGTCCAGAAGGAATATGAAAAGGCTTGGCACGATCGACACATAAAGCTGCACACATTTAAGATAAAATGATTTGGTTTTATTATATGATAGTAAGTTCGCTAAGTTTTTGAAAAAGTTTCAGATGCACTAGCTTGGGCCATATGTCATCAAAGAAATTATAGAGGGAGGCACTGTTACACAACAATTTGTCACCGTCCCTGTTACCCCTCTCCCGCATCTTGGAGGACTCATTCCGGGACTTATGATAAGTGACATGACCTGCAAACACTTGCATTGCATTCCCCTGAACATGAACTTCATTTGCCCTGAAGACATCTCCTGCTAAAACCCCCTAAAAATAGCCCTTTTTCCATTGGCGTGGTTCCATAGTGCAAAACTCGTGCCAATGGGGTAAATCCTCCAAATAGGGCGCGCCAGTTGACGCTCTATCACAGAGTCGCACTCGCGCCAACCATAATCAGTGGTGTTTTTTAACAAACAAATGGCGGAAGATTCATCCTAACAAATTCCTGGACTGAATCTATCTTGAGTTGGGTGGTTTGGCTACAGGTTTCCATAGAGAGGAAGTGGTTTGCCACCTCTCATGGAAGCTTCCTTGATGATATGGCCAATCCCATGATTATTGTGGATGATCCCAACTCCCCTTCCTCCATCTATAAAAGCTTGTCCATTTTCCCTGGCAAGCTAGTTCCAGAGATTCAGAATTGTCAAGTTTCCAAGAGCTTCATGCTGCAAGAGCCTTCTTGATTCCCATAAGGCCAAATCCAAGCAAGAAGATTATTATCCAAGAACCAAAGAGAGAGGCTTGTCCTTACTCCCAACAAGCTTTGTGAGACATGTGCTGCTGACTACCCAGCCAAAGGAGAATCTAGCGTCAGAACTTTAGTTGTATTCTTCTTTGATTAATTATTTAATGAACGACTATTGGTTATGGTTCCACTCTTATTGTTATTTGTGATGATGATGAGTTATATCCTTTCTGACTGATATATAGTTGCATATGCTGGATTTTATGCTTGTGTTTGTGTCGTTTCTTGTATGTGCAGGTGTCCATTCACGGAGATCGTGAGGATTGTGATCTTCCGGAGCAAAGGAGTGGGAGCACCACCTCTTCTACAAACAATAGCATTGGAATCTAGGTAGGCCTTCATCACTGGTCTGTTAATTTGCAATTAGGAACTTGCGTTATAGCGTTTGATGATTGTTGCTAGACCCGGTCTGGGCTAGTAGGGATCGCCTCTGTCCGCAGAGGGGATTTACCTCCTCAACAGGCACGGTTCAACTTGCGAAGTTGAATGGAGAACCTTTTTCGAGAAGGGTGAATGGAATTCAATTGAAGCCATATATAGGAGATTTGGTTCAATGACTACATGACAACAGAAAAGTCTTAGTGCTCTAGGTAGCTGCAAGGAAGCGCGGGAATATAAACTACACTACCCGGTTTGAGGAACTACGTGGTAGGGGGGCTGCGTGCAAAAGGGTGACGTCATAGTATCAAAAGCTGCGCTATGAAAGGATATACCACACAACACAACCAGAAAGTGACTGTTAGAGTCACTGTTCATGATTTGAAAACCAAGAGATAGTTAAGAGGAGCGGTTGGGTGGCATTTAAGGAAAAAATATTTGAATATATTCCACCAAAACAACATTAATTGATGAATTTTGGGGGTAACAGTTGGATTTGAATTCAAACTTCACTATAAATTACGCGTGCTGGTCCAACAGAGAACACTTTGCACCCTTAAAGTTTTTGAGCTGTGTTGTTTATTGCTTATGAATCATGCATTCTTTGAGGATTTGGTTGAAAACCTCACATTTGATAATTTTCTAGAGTTAACCTAGAAATTCATCTGCGATACCATGTTAGGACTAGGCCCCGCTAAGACTCCAAGCACTGGAGAAACTGTCACCTCCGAAGGGGATGTTCTAGAGGTAGTGAGCATGGAGGCTCTGACTCTTGTGCCTATAGCTTTGAGGTCACCTAGGCCAAAGCCTACACCTGTGCAATAAACCCAGAAGACAAAGAAAGACAAGCAGAAGAGGCCGGTGCTAGTGCACGAGTCACCTAGGAAACATATTGCCACACACACACAAAAGAAGGAAAAGCAGCTTGAGAAGGTTGTGGATTTGGAAATTGAATAGGGAACTGAGAATATAGACGCTGAGGGAGCGGAGTCCCTCACCAAGTTGCTTGAGTATATCCCTCCATGAAAAGGGAAGGCTAAGGTCCCCAAGGACCCAGACTCGGATAAGTTCTTTATTCATACACCCCTATTTCTAGAGCATATGACTTTTGAAGTTCCGCACCTTGCATGGGTTCCCTTATTAAAATTGGAGGGTTGGGACCTCACTGACCATGAGCGGTTCCCTCACCTCATGATAGATAATTACATGAGGCAAGTGCACTGCCCAGAATCAGATGTCATTGAGTTGGAAATGGTTCAATGGATCCATGGAGTGGAAAACTCTAGATTGCTAAACCTATTTTAGGTGCCCCACTATCACCGCACTAATATTAACACCACCTGTGTGTGGCAGTTACTTACTCTTGTGCACAATGGGTGCTTATAACTTGGCACTCATATACCCATCATGGACATGCTCATTCACAAGATCACACACATGTCATATGAGAGTTTGAATCCAGCTAAGGAGTTTGGTAGAAAAGCAGGCGAAAGAGACTTGGCAGAGAAGATGCAAAAGAAGTTTGAACTTGTCAAGAAGTCACATGGCTACTCCATCACATCCATCAAAGATCCCGCTGTGAATATTTCCACCCAAATACTAGCCGGAAAGGTTATGAGGAAGTGCTGCATGGATGAGGTCTCGATGCCCGTGGTATCCTTAGCTGCACAATGTGTAGAGGGCGTGCAATTTAACTAGTCACAATACTTATGCAGTGAATTCCTTGTAAATTGTCAGGAGGTCTAGGATGAGAGCAAGCCCTTCCACTACGCATGGTTGCTTCTCTCCATCGTGTTGGTCACTTGGTAGCTTTCGGAGGAGAGTTAGTTTCCTCCATTGAAGGAAGGATTTATGGAGCCTGCGTAGTTTGCCTCCCTTTGGGCTACGAAGGACCCCATGCGGGCCACAGAAACAAATATTTTATGGGTGTTGATGGAAGAGAACTTCCTCATGGCCATCAACTAGTGCCCAATATTGTCCCCAACCTTGTATGAGAATCTATTCGCATATGCTGTGTTTAAGGTAGATTTCCACCGCGTTTACATTCAGTGCAGAAGGACCCACAACAGAAGTGGTTTGATTTACTGTATTTAGTCACTGACGATGCCATTGAGGACGTCATCAAGCATTGGCCAGTAGATTGGCATGCCTCGTTATACTTGGATGCAGGTACCAGTAAGGGTGCGGGGAGCTCAGCTGAGAAGAAAAGGAAGGATGCAACAAAATAGGCGGCACAAAATTTGGCTGCGCAGTGGAAGAAGGAAGCTAATGAGAAGGCTCGAATGGAAAATGAGTGTGCTACAAAAGAACAAGATGAGAAAGAACAATGTGACTTTGAGAAAAGCGGCAAATATCCCTTGCTCAAAACCGAGGAGGAAGAGTAGTCTGCATAGGGTGGTGGAGGTGATGAGGGGAAGAGTACCACATTTCGACTAAGGAAGCATAGATAACAACAACAAGAGTGTTCCCGCAAGAAGAAGAAGTTGGCTAAAACGCCAATGGATCCCATCACCCTCACAGAGGGTGATCTCGATGAGATCATTAACAAAGTGCGGGATGCTACATCGAAACTGTTGCATAAATTCAAGAAACAATACATGCAGATGTTGGGGAGTGTCTAGAAGGATCTGCCCAAGCTACAGGTCCAAAATAGTAGGATACAGGTGGACGCATGTCAAGTGAGCGCAACACAAACGAGCTTGGAACTTGAAACAAGTCAGGCTGCATAACTGGTAAGGACAATGGACCTTAGAATAGTTTCTCTACCAGAGGAGTCCCTGAGCACATAATCAACCGATGACAAGATCATCATAAGTATCCTTAAGAACATCGGCCTAAATATTGCAACGCTCCCCAAGGAATTTCTTCATGCACTGCAAACATGAGTGACAATGGAATTGAGAGCTTGGGAGTAGCCCACTCTCAGTTTAATCAACGAATACCGAGTGAAAAATGAAAAAATGTTCGTTGAAAAGACACAAGCACTGAAAGAAAGAGATACTATCCAGGTACAAAGATCCAAGCAGGAGGCTGTGGTTGCAGAGGCATGAAAAATAGTTTTAGAGTTGCACATACCCAAGGATGCGTAACCAGAGGCCAAGATCCAAAAATTAGTGGAAGGCATCTGCGAGGCAAAGGTGGAAGTTGCAAGAGTTCAATTTGAACTAAAAATGAAGATCACAGAGTTGTAGCTCAAATCGCAGCCTTCGACTCCATCTGAGTTTAGGGAACAACGTGGAGCCACGATCACACAAGGAATGACCACGTTGGATGCTGTAATCACTGATTTCTCAACCTTATTCAAGTAAGAAATGGAATTGGTCATGACTCTGTAGGAGGACCCAAACTTGCAGATTCTTAATACCGAGGTTCACGAGCTCAAATGAAAATATGATGAGGTCAGGGTGACGACGCGCTCCATTTCTCTAGCGCAACACCTTGCCAAGTTGTAGGAGGGGCAACAACTCCGCGCAGGTTGAAGCAGCTCAGCAGAAGGAGGCTGTGCTGAAGGCAAGGTTGGGAACTTGGTTAGATGAGGCTTACTAGGTTACCACCAATATTTAGGAGAAGATGATGGGATTGCAAATGACTCAGTAAATGATGAAGCTGGCCACAGAAGGACCAACTACAGAGCATCTCATCGAGAAAGTCAAGAAGGTAGCTACACAGAGTGCTGCCGAGGTCATATTTGTGTAGGTAGAGTTGGGGGATCTTCGTTGCAAGATCACTGCGCCAGCCGAGTGACTCGAGGGTGAGTCATGATTCTTGTGTTGGGGGCCTGTTGGGATGGGGTACCTTGGGTTAGTTTTGGGGTTAAAAACCCAAGTTTTGTTGTAAATTTTGATGAAAAGATGTAAAGTCTCCACGAATTGTGGATGTGGAGCGCGTAGGTAGTTAGAAGTCAAAAAGGATTTTTACCCTCGTTTATGTAAAGTTGAGTTGGTTTGGACGTCTACCCATGATATGCATACCATGAGATTTTATAAATAGGTGAGTCTTATAGAGTCTAAGGAAAATCTATGTCTATGTCTATGGGTATGAACGGATGGAGTCTTAGAGAGATAGTGCAGAGAAGTAAGTATTAGAGGGGAAAAAGGCTCTGCAGCTAAGTGTGAAAAGGCCAAGAGTAGTGTCCATAGCTGAGTGTGAGGACACTTGCAACTGAGTGTGCAGGGAATTTTTGAGTCTATAACTTGATACTAAAGATCAATAAAGAAGACTGTTGGAGAAATTCATGTGTTTTATCTATTTACCTCTGTTGTTTATGTTTGCGATATATCCTGTGATGAAATAATGTCTTTATGAAATAATGATGTATTGATGCGCAAATCTACTAGATAAGTCTTATTAACTGAACACAATACATGTTAAGTATTTAAATGAATATCATAATACATTATGTTACGCTTATCAAGAACTTAAGTAGATTTCTGTATTCAAGCTTCTGTGATCCATAATGAATTAAACAAAGTCTTTTGGTAGAAATCACATGAGAGATTTTTTTGGCTGACACGTTTCGAACCAACAAGTGTGGTTCATCATCAAGACCAGATGATGATGAACCATAATGAAGTTTCCAGTTTTAAAAGACATAGGGAGTGAGGATGTAGATCAATTTTGGTCTGTTGCGAATGCTATGTAGAAAACACAACAAATTACAGATGATAATATAAAGAAGGCACAATTGATTACCACTCTGTAGGATCACATGTTGACATGGTACATCAAGTACTGCACTAATAATATTTTGGCATCGTTAGCAGACACTAAGGTTGCTTTGAACAAATAATTCAGTAAGCCTAAGTATGACTCGAAATCAGTAGTTGGATTTAAGGAAATCACGATGAAGGCTGGTGAAATGCCTTGAGAGTTAGATCAAATATTGAAGTGTGTGATCTGTGAAGTTAATATGCAACTCACAGATAGTCAACACCGCGAGTGGTTTATAGCCTTGCCCCTACCCCAGCTGAGGATAGCTTTATTGCAACAGAAGATAGGGACTCAGGCGGAAGCTGTGGAAATGCGATGAGATTGCATGAAATGCCTATTCAGGACATGTCTTTGGCAGTTCAAAAAATTCACTCACAGTTGCAGAACCTCTGCTTGGAATTGCAGAGCTTGAAAAAAGAAAAGGAGGCTAGGCCAGAGGTGCATGAGGAAGTCTAGTGTCTCAAGTGTAAAATCCAGGGGCATGATAAAGATAACTGCCCTGTCTTCGCGAATTATATCATAGGGGGGGACCAATGCGCCCGAGGTAGGAAGATCCAGCAAGACCAAGTACGGGGCCCGCACTATGGTGCGATATTTGTCAGGTGGCTGGAAAACATGTAACATATAATTGTCATTTTCTACAAAAGTTTGTTCAGACACCACAACAATTGTTTTGCGATTTTTGCAAATCGGTGGGCCACGATGAGCACCATTGCTGTAGCTACGAATTGATGATGGAGATGTTAGAAAATCATATATTATAGAGCAATGGAACAGATAGAATATTGCAGAAATATAAACACAGAAAACACATAAAACAAGAGAGACACAGATATACGTGGTTCACCCAGTTTGGGCTACGTCCACGGAGAAACAACCAGTCCTTCTTTTTATATTATCCGGCAAAATGAAGAGATACAACCTACAATAGATCCGCTATAACTCCCTCTTTTCTCTCAATCTCCTCTCTCTTCCTCACTCAGAATAGAGATATTTAGATTATATATAGATGCAATACCATTCCCTCATATATAGCGAGGGGTTGCCTTCTAGGGAAAAAAACCCTAAATTAAACATAAATTCTACCATCAGATCATCCGCCTAATGAACTGCCCAGATTGACTAGAAATCATTATACTTTTACAAGGAGTTTTTACATCTATTCTAAGCTTCAGGGGTGTTGCCCCCGATCCCCCCGCTAGGGGGGGCTCCCAAAAGGTCGCAACCCCCCCCGGACCCCCATGCAGCAAATATTTCACTGGCGGTGTTTCCACCCCATTTCGAACTGGGGTCCAATGTGGTGATACCTTTGAATACAGAAGATAATGAGGCTCCACACCCAACAATCTCCCACTTGGAGACTGATTATAACAACTCCACTGCTGCTTCATTTGCTAGACAATGACTCCATTTTAGACTTGACTGTTTCTCATCTTCTTCATCATACTTGAAGACCAATTGAAACTGAGTAGATTCTCAGTTTCTCCCTGGTTACAACTTTTGTTAACATATCTGCAGGATTCTGGCTAGTGTGTATCTTTTCCAGCTTCAACTGTCCATCTTCTAATGCTGACCGTATGAAATGGTACTTGAACTATATATTCTTAGTCTTGGAATAAAATGCAGAGTTCTTTGCAAGATGTATGGCACTCTGGCTGTCACTGTATAACCTGCCAACTCCTACTTCCCAATTCATCTAGAAACCTTTGTAACCAAATCATTTCTTTACTAGCCTCCGTAGCAGCAACATACTCTACTTTTGTTGTTGAAAGTGCAATAACACTTTGGATTTTTGAAACCCAACTGACAGCTGTTCCACCTACAGTAAATACATATCCTGTAGTGCTCCTCCTATTATCTCTGTCACCTGCCATATCTGCATCAACATATCCTTGTAGAGCAATGTTTGAACCACCAAAGCATAATGCTTGATTTGTCCTCTCAAATACCTGAGAATCCACTTCACTGCCATCCAATGTTCTTTTCCTAGATTGTTCATGTACCTGCTTACAACTCCCACTGCATGTGCAATATCAGGCCTTGTGCAGATCATTGCATAAATTAAGCTTCCAACTGCTGATGCACATGGAAATTTAGACATATGAGCCATTTATTCCTAAGTATTGGGACATGCCTCCTTAATTTGAAATGGCTAGCCAAAGGTATACTAAATGGTTTTGCATTTTGCATATTAAACCTTTTCAACACCTTTTCTATGTACTCACTTTGAGACAATGTTAATTTACGATTCTGCCTGTCTCTAGTTATTCTCATACCAAGGATTTGTTTTGCAGCACCCAAATGCTTCATTGCAAATGAGTTTACCAATTTCCTTTTGAGCACATTTATTTACTGCATGTTAGAACCTGCAACAAGCATGTCATCTACATACAATAACAATATAATATAGCTGCCATCATTTTGCCTTTTGAGATAAACACAATGGTCAGAGTGACATCTAGTATAACCTTGTTTAGACATAAACTTGTTAAATTTTAGATACCATTGCCTTGGAGCCTATTTTAAGCCATACAAGCTCTTATTCAACCTGCACACTAGTTTCTCCTTCCCTTTTACCTCATATCCTTATGGTTGTTGCATATATATATCTTGCTCTAAATCCCCATGGAGAAAGACTGTCTTTACATCTAACTGCTCAAGATGCAAATCTTCAGCTGCTACTAGACTTAGAATAGTTCTAATTGAAGTCATTTTCACAACAAGAGAAAATATCTCATCAAAGTCTATACCTTTTTCTGTGCAAACCATTTCACCACAAGTCTAGCTTTATACCTTTTTCTACCTCCATCTTCTTCCTTCAGCCTATAAACCCATTTATTCTACAATTTTGTTTTACCTACAGGCAACCTTACTAAGTCCCAAGTTTGGTTATGTGCTAAGGAGTCCATCTCTTCTTTCATGGCTTGCTCCCACTTCTTCTTGGTTTCTATCTGTACTACTTCTTCATAACACTCTGGTTCGCCAGAACTAGTCAATAATACATAATATAATGAAGGAGAGTATCGTTCAAGGGGTCTACTTATCTTGGTAGATCTTCTAACACCACTTTTAGGTGTTTGAAGTGCTTGTTGTTGTTCTAGCTGTTGATCATTATGATTTTCATGCACCATTACTTTTCCTGTGATATCGTCAAGCACTGTGTATTCTCTATTTTCTTTTTCTTGTTTCTTTTCCTGTAGCTGATCCTTATACAAAACCTTTTCATTGAATATTACATCTTTGCTCCTAATGATTTTTTGATTTTCGTAATCATAAAAGGGATAACCAAAATCATTAACATCATATCCAATAAAGGTACATTTCTTTGATTTTTCCTCAAGCTTTGTTCTATTTTCTTTATTAATATGGACAAAGGCTTCACAACCAAAAGGCTTTAAAAAAGAGTAGTTTACCTTTTTACCTATCCACGCTTCCTTTGGAACACCACCATCCAAAGAACATGAAGGCCCTCTGTTTATTAGATAAACAATAGTATCTACAACAACTGCCCAAAATTGTAAAGGCAATCCTGCATGCAATCTCATGCACCTTGCACACTCCATGATTGTCCTGTTCATCCTTTTTGACACACCATTTTCTTGTGGTGTTCCTAGAACTATCTTCTCTCTACGAATTCCATTCTCTGAATAGTACCTATCAAAATCTTTGTTGCAATATTCACCTGCATTGTCTGATCTGAGACATTTCAACCTTTTTCTTATCTCATTTTCAACCAAAGCTTTCCATTTCTTGAAAGTATCAAATACATCGGATTTATTTCGAATACAATAAATCTAGGTTTTTCTGGTTGCATCATCAATAAAAGTAACACAATAACGAGAGCCACCAAGAGATGATACCTGAGCAGGTCTCCATACATCTGTATGCACAAGCTCTAATTTTTCTCTCTTCTTTTATTTCCCAACTCTAAGGTATCTGACTCTCTTCTGTTTTCCATAAACACAATTCTCACAAAATTTTAAATCAACATGCTTAAACCTGGCAACAAATTTCTTGAGTGAAGAATCTACATCCCCTTCTCACCCATGTGCTCGAGACTATGATGCCACAATGCCGTATCTTCTCCTGTACAGGTTAAAGTATTAACAGAATTAGAAATACCGTTGCATAAATACAATGGACCGACCTTTCCTCCTTTCGCTATTATCAGGGATCCTTTAATGACCTTCCAGGGTTTATCTAGAAAGTAGTTACGCAACTTTCACCTCCCAACTGCCCTGTTGAAATCATATTTTTCTTCAAATCTGGGACATGCCTTACCTCCTTCAATAGACATTGATTTCCATTTTTTTGTTTTATGAAAACTGTACCCATTCCAATGATTTTATAGGGTTTATGATCACCCAATCGAACCTGTCCAAAATCTCCTTGAACATAATCATGAAAATGTTTCTTATCAGGTGTGGCATGGAATGAGGCCCTTGAATCTATCACCCATGCATCAATAATATTTTCTAAAGAAAGAATCAAAGAATCTTGAAACACATCACCTGTCACATTCGCTTCATGATTGTTTTCTTGCTGCGCGTCTCCTTCTTTTGCCTTCTGAGACTTGCAGTCTTTCTTCAGGTGTCCTTTCTTCCCACATTTTACAACACACTATCCCTGATCTAGACTTGGATTTGCCTTTTCTTGACTTACTGCAATATCTTGGGCTCTTTCCTCTTTCCATTTTTCTTCCCCTAGTCTTTGCAGTCAAAGCATTACCTAATGTCTCATCGGAGCTTTTCCGTCGCATTTCCTCACTAAGGATTGCACCGGCAACATCATCAAACTTTAAAGTACTAGATACAGAGACAAAGTTACTGATGGCCATAACTAAACCGTTCCAGCTTTATGGCAATGAGCACAGAAATAACAAAGCCCTAACTTCATCATGAAAAGTAACCCCTACATAACTTAACTAACTTGCAACTGTATTAAAATCATTTAAATGGTCTGCAACAGATCCACCTTCCGACATCTTTATATTAAATAACCGTTTCATAAGAAAGACCTTGTTTAAGGCCGAGGGTTTTTCATATAATTTCACCAATGCCTGAATCAAACCCTCTGTCGTTGTTTCCTTTGAAATGTTGAAGGTGACCGATGCTGCGAGGCACAATTATATTGTTCCAAGTGCCTTTCTATCGAGAAGGTTCCATTTTTCATTTGTCATACCCGTTGACATCTTTGTTTTTTCGCTCAATGGTAGATACAGATCTTTCTAATACATATAATTTTCCATCTGCATCTTCCACAGCGAGAAGTTTTGGCCGTTAAATTTTTTGACCCTAAACTTACCATCTTCTGCCATTGCTCCCACTCGAACAAGAAACCCTTCTTTCCTGCGAGTTTTTCAGCCAAATAGACCTTCGGCTCTAATACAAATTGTTAGAAAATTATATATTATAAAGCAATGGAATGCATAAAATATTGTAGAAATATAAACACAGAAAACGCATAAACCAAGAGAGACACAGATATACGTGGTTCACCTAGTTTGGGCTACGTCTACGGAGAAACAAACAGTCCTTCTTTTTATATTATCTAGCAAACTGAAGAGATACAACCTACAAAAGATCCACTGTAACTCCATCTTTGCTCTCAATATCCTCTCTCTTCCTCACTAAGAATACATATATTGAGATTATATATAGATGCAATACAATTCCCTCATATATAGTGAGGGTTTTCCTTCTAGGGCAAAAAACCCTAAATTAAACATAACTTCTATCGTCAGATCATCCGCCTAATGAACGGCCTAGATTGACTAGAAATTATTATACTTTTACAAGGCTATTTTACATCTATTCTAAGCTTCAAGGGAATTGTCCCGATCCCCCTGCTAGGGGGGGGGGGTTCCCAAAAGGTCACAGCTGCCCCCCTTGGACCCCTCTTGCAGTGAATATTTTACGGGCAGTGTTGCCGCCCCATTTCGAACTGGGGTCCAATGTGGCGATACCTTTGAATACAAAAGATAATCAGCCTCCACATCCAACAGGAGAGAATTCCCATGTATCGAATGCAAGCAGAAACTCGGCCTCCGGATCAAGGAGCTGTGGGAGTGCACAAAGGATATCAGGGGCACAAACGAGGCCAAGGAGGAGGAGGACCTGGTAGAGGTCATGGTTAGGTTATTTTCTATAACTATGGGACACCTAGGCACTATGCGCAGGAGATTTAGAATCAAACACGCCCATCATGTCAATATTGTACTTAGTTTGACCACGCTATAGAAGAATGCCCTGTGTCGAAAGCTAAGGTGTAGGAGAAGAAGGCGCAACCACAACATCCTATGCAGAACTTACAAATGATGAGAGCTGAACCCTGCAAGGAAGACCTAAATGTAAACATAGTGCTGAGAAGTAGAGTAATGATTGGGGATGATAAGGGAAAACTGACTGAAGAAGATGGATGGGTCCATTGAGCCCTGGAAAAGGAGATTGGTTTTGATCTAGAGTGTGCAAGCAAACATTTATAGAGGCCAAGAAAAGCTTCGCTGAGGCATCTACGTCAGGAAGTCAAAACAAAGTTCCAGAGACCAACGTGCCTACAGAGTTTGATACATCTGTACTTACCACATTCCTGAAGACTTGCATGAAGATTCTGCGCGATAGAAAGGTTGTGAAAGGCTTACAAGAGTTGATAAAAAAGTGTGATGGTAAGGAAAATGCTCCTAATGGAAACTACATAGTCAAAAAGATTGGAAAACAGAAGGCAAGGACAGGGCACGAGATGAGGCTCACTGCGCAGATAGGAGAGTATGATATGGACCAGGTTATTTTGGATCTAGGGTCTGATGCGAACGTTATGCCTAAATAGACATGGGAGAGAATGGGGATACCTACACTGTAGTGGTCTCCGTTTCAACTAAGGATGGCGAACCAATAGAAGATTATCCCTATGGGATGACTACATGCAATCACCATAGATATCGAGGGTGCGAGCGCACTGGATGATTTTGAAGTAATAAAGATTGTTGATGATAGTAATCCATATCCTGCACTCCTTGGAATTTATTGGGCCATTTATATGAATGGAGTCATCAACTTGAAGAAGCGGACAATGTCATTTGAAAGGAAATCACTCTACGTTGTAGTACCTTTGGACCCTGTAGAAGGGCCGTGCTATACTGAACTAGTCCGTGACTATGAAGAAAGTGATGATGACTTGGATCAAGTTTACAAAATAACAGTGCAAGACCAAGACTAGATTAATCCAACAGATGTGGACAGATTGCATGGGACCAGAAAAGTTCCCTGTACCTTGGATTTAGATGAAGAACTGGAGCATTGGCATAATACGCTGCATGAAGTGTCCACGCTGCGCTGCAACATGATGATTAAATCGCTGCGTTGTGTCTTTGAAGGTAAGAAATTTACCATATTATGATGGTTTAAGTGATGTAGATAAATTTTTGGATTCCTTTGAAAGAGAAGTCCCTGAGGATCATCACTTCCAAGCGCTGGATTTGGCGCTGCACGCTATGCCCACACGGTGGTGGGGTACGCACAAGGACAAATTTGATGAATGGAATGATTGCTAGAGAATGATGAGGTTGCAATTTGGTCTTCCTAAAGTGTGATTAACTGAGAAATATGATGGGAGAAATGATCCACGCGATCATTTGGAAAAATGGACTAAATTCTATGGAACAGAGCAGCAGCCAGAGTGGGCACACTTATTCTGTCATACTTTGGATATAATTGCTATGAATTGGTACCTGGAAATAGAGTTCCGCCATGGCACCACAAAGTGGGATATATTAAGGGAGGGTTTCTTAATGACCTTCAGTTTTGAAGATGGGTTCGAAAGCATTGATGAAGCTCTATAGGAGGTTAAGGCGACGATCTTCAGAATTTTTCAGGATCATTTGGAGTTGGTTCAACCAGATTGGAGCACCTAGCTGTGCCATGTGCTGGAATGATATAATGTGACTACTAAGGGGGAGGATGAAGTTCCAAGAAATACTCCGCGAGTACCAAGATCTTTTTCCTACAGCATTTTCGGACCTGAAAGGCATCATAGGCGACCTGGGGGTGATGAAAATTACTTTGAAGCTGGACACGAAGCCTATCAAGCAGAGACCATATCGTCTTAATCACAAATACAAGGAAAAGGTTTGCAGAGACGGATAAGATGCTAGAAATAGGCATCTTTGAACTAGTTAAAGAGGCAGGAAGCCTACTCATTCAATGATGGATTCTCTAGGTACCAATAGATTAAGATCGTGCCAGAAGACAAGAGAAAAACAATGTTCGCGACAGAATGGGGTTATTTCTAGTATACGGTGATGCCATTTGGAATCAAGAATGCACTGATGATATTCTCTCGTGTAGTCATCATGATGTTCAAGGAATTTATTGACAAGTTCTTGGAAGTGTATTTTGACGACTGGATAGTGTTTGGGTTAGTAAAGCGCCTTGTAGCCAGTCTACGCTTAATGTTGGATACGTGCCAAAGATACTAGATCACACTGAACTTGAAGAAGTGTTTGTTCTATGTCCCTTTTGGAATTTTACTGGGCCATGTGGTATGCAAGCAAATGGTGGACCCTACCAAGATCACGGTGATAGTAAATTTGGAGGCCCCGAGGAATGTCAAACAGTTGTGTGCAACGCTGGGCCATACTGGATATTATCGAAAGTTCATCAAGGCTTATGCTCAGATTACTAGACCTATGGAGAAGCTATTGAATAAGGATGCTACATTCTGTTGGGATGAAGAATGTCAGCGTAGTTTGGATGTATTGAAAGAAAAGATGGTCACTACGCTAATCTTGGTTTTCTCGGATTGGTAAAAGGAATTCCATGTACACATTGATGCCTCGTGTATTGCGTTGGGAGAAGTGCTGAAACGGGCCGACGAAGGAGACATGGATCACCCTATAGCCTTCGTGAGCATGAAATTATCAAAGCTTTAGAAGAATTACTCAATGACAAAGCATGAAGGATTGGCTATGGTGTACGCACTTCAAAAGTTCAGGCACTATCTGTTGGGCGGACATTTCAAGATGTACATAGACCATTCTGCCCTGAAGTACCTAGTCAATAAGCTTGTGTTGGTGGGGAAGATATGCATATGGCTATTTCTATTTCAAGAGTATGACTTTGAGGTAATTGTGAAGCTAGGAAGGTTGAATGCAGGACCTGTCCATCTGTCACAAATTGAAACAGGGGAGGAGCCTACTGATTTGGAGGAAGGGTTTCCTGATGTGTAGATCTTCGCGGTGTGCATAGTGGATAATTAGACTGTGGATATTATCCACTTATTGACTATCGAAGCAGCTCCAAAAAGATATACCAGTCAACAAAAGAAGGAACTAGCAGTGCGTGCTGTTACACAGTAAATTGTCACTGCCTCCTTGTCAGTCTCCCTACTGTGTCATGAAATCAAATCCATCATGCTCATGCTCTCTGAAATGGCCAAAAAACCCTCTTTGCCTAAGTTTATTGAATCATCGCGACTGTTATTGAAATAACCGCGCTGACTGGCTGATGATAGTGCAATTGGTGCACTGCCAGCGCGGAAGCACATGAGTTTCCCGTGCTGATCAAATTTCATAGCCAGCACGTCCTCTGCCTGTACTAAGTCGCGCTGACCAGACCTCTTCTGTTATTGGGATGGGATGTCAGCGCGCCAGTCCAGTTATGCGCCCGCGCTGATCCTGTTTGGGCGAGTTTGTTCTAACAACCAGCCTTCCAGATGACTCCAGACCTGGTTGTTGGCTTTGTAAAGGTCGCCCTCCCTTCTATGGCATGTCTGTTCATCATATGAGCCACCTTTTTGAGTAAGCTTATCCTTCCACCATCCATGGAGACTCCTTCTCCCTATATAAGCTCAACATTGCCAGAGTAGCTGTTTTTGACAGATTACTTTTGAAATAGAGGAATTCATAGTGCTTAGTGCTGCTCTTAATAGGCAGTTGGTGTGTTAAGTGTGGATTTCTAGAGAGCTTAAGGAAGGTTGTGAAGTCTTGTTGCCTTGTGTGAGAGAGAGAGTTTTTTGTCTTGGGAGACCTACCTCCAAGGGTGAATGCTTATGAGACTTGCTGGCTGGACCCTCTTGAGAAGGACTCAGCGTCAGAACATTGGTTGTACCTTTCTCTGTTTTTGATTAATAAAAGATAGATGAATACTGTTATGGTTCCATTCTCATTTGTCTTATAACGGTTAATGTGAATTACATCCTTTCTGACTGATGTATAGTTTCTTTTACTAGATTTCACGCTTGTGTTTGTTCTCTCTTTGCATGTGCAGGTGTCCATCCACGAGGATAGTGGAGGATCGTGACCGACCAGAGCGAAGGAGTGAGAGCGACATCTCTTCATCAAACAAATAGCTTGGAATCCAAGTAGGTGTTCATTACCACCTTTTAATTGCATAGAACTTGCAGAGTAGCATTGATTGATTGTTGCTAGACCCGTTCTGGGCTAGTAGGGATCGCCTCTATCCGTAGAGGGGATTTACCTCTCCAACAATTTGGCGACTCCGCTGGGGAGAGTTGCTTGTGTCTTTTGTTGTTCATCCTTGTTTTGAGATTGATTGTCATTCTCTTGTCAAGATTGGGGATTAGTTCTCTATTTTTGGTTTCCTGGTTCACTCTGGGAAATGCTTTAATTGTTTTAAAAAGCTGTTGCCTTGGTTTGGGAGTTTTTGGTTTGATTTTGCCTATTTTTTAGCCTCAGCGCGGTTTATATTAGAACAGTCGCGCTGACATCGCACATCTGTTTCTTTGGCTTCACTGTCATCGCGTTTATACATTTAATAGTCGCGCTGACCTCGTTTTCAGGCCAGCGCCCTTAATTCGTGTCCTTCTGCGCTGATAGCGCAAAGTTGCTACGCGTGTTGTCTGGTCAGCACTTTGTTGCTGAGGGTCACCCGCGCTGATCCTGTAGAATTCATTTTTGTCCAAATTTGCCTCCTGAACCTATTGGTTTGACTGTCCTCTGCTCTTTCCACTTGGTTTATGACTTGTTTTATGTTG
This sequence comes from Pinus taeda, assembly GCA_000404065.3. NCBI lineage: Eukaryota > Viridiplantae > Streptophyta > Pinopsida > Pinales > Pinaceae > Pinus > Pinus taeda. The sequence continues at coordinate 59,792 of APFE030076305.1, read as the reverse complement.
TCTGAACTGTGACATACTTGCTTGCGAAGTCTTGTTCCGCAAGGGTTTGTTTATTACTTGTTTTTCGGTTTTGGAAAGCCTTCCTTTTTGCTTTCGCTACTTGGTTTGTATTTTGCCTTGACTTTTACAGTTGCTGGAGTGTGTTGAAGATTTGTTTGACTGGTTGTAACTCCCATCCTCCGGGTGTTTGCTTTTCTCTATTGATTTCGCACCCTAGCCCTAGGGCATCTAGTGGCCGTGTGTGTGTCAAGCCTTCCGTGGGATCTTGTTTCCTTGTTTGACCAGCCAACTTCAGATTTGCTTTTCACATTCGCTCGATGATTGTTGAAAGTGTTTTGGTTGTGTTCCAAGCGATTTTCCTTCCTCCTTTGAATTCCTTTTTGTCTTGTTGAGCTTAGATCACGTAGCTCATAAACCTTTGTTTTTCCTCTGATTTGGAAAACTGGTTCTTAGTGTCTTGGGAACTTTCTTGTGTTTGCATTGAGTGATTTCATTTATTTTGCTTGGTGTAGCTGTCTCTCAAAATCATTTTAAACATTTTGTGCCATTGAAAAGAAAATCAAACTAGTATCTTTTGCATTTAATAGTTCAAAGGAAAAGAACATTTCGTTGATTTGTGTTTTCAAAAGAAAAGTTTCGTTTCCTTGCCATTAGTTGCATTAGGTTGTTTGGTTGCTTGAGTTCGTTTTGTTTGATTGAAAAATTCCTGACCTCCTCATAGTTAGAATTCATCGAACGAAATGATGTTCTTTGGCATGTAGTTTGCATCTAAGTATTTCTGAGAGATCATACGGTAGGACCTGAAATCAAAACTTAATTCAAGA
>APFE030076305.1:10779-30420 GCA_000404065.3 Pinus taeda | reverse complement strand
CTTACATTATTATTAACTACTTGTGGTCCCTTACATGACATGGGTTAACCACCTTATTTATTACTATGGCCAATCCCATTATTACATTATTACCTTGGGTACCTCCCTTGGTACCCCATATTATTCCCCCTAGGTATATAACACTAACTTACAACCTCCTTTTCGGCCGAAGTTGGACATACGCCATGCGAGCCGTGGCTTCATCTCTATTTCGTGTCATTCGTTTCCCTCATCAGGGGAAGATTGTCACAGTAGACCAGCTGTCTTTCTTTGCCTCCTCTTCTGAAGGCAACGTGCCTTTTGTGGAGCATACCTCCATTCCTTTAGAGAGTGTGGGAGCTGGGCTCTTTAAAGATCCTACCCTTATGGGTGTTTTTTCGCTCCCACCTTCGAACGTCGCTCCTATTAATATGATTTCTGTTCGGTCTGATCCATGGATTCTTCCCCCCACTGATCAGGTAGAATCCTGGGGTAATGAGATGCCTTTGAGTCCCATGGAGCTCAACTACGTCGAGATTGTTTCTGCATCGGCTCCCCCTCCTGAATCTGCTCCTTCGAGCACAGCTCTCGACTCATATACTCATTCCCCTTGGCTTGGAGACAACACTTCTTGAGATCCTTTAAAGGAAATTTTTCCTTCTGATGAAGCTATTATCGAGACCATGTCTCTCGAGGAACCCCCTTGGTCTGATCACCACCATCGTTCCTCGTCTCTCCCTACCCATCAGGAAATGCTTACCTGTCTTGAGCGGTTTTCTCCTTGTCTCCCATCTCAACCCCTTTAGACACCCATTCAAGTTTATCAAGTGTCCTCTGAAGGGAACATGGGAAACATCACGTAAACCCAACCAATTGATATCTCTGTTAAACCAAGGATTATCAAGCACATCCATGTTGGAGTAACTTGTACTCCTGAGGAGGTTCAGCTCTGTATTGATTTTTTTCGCAAATTCCGTGATGTGTTTTCTTGGTCCTATGAAGAAATGCCCGACATCAATCCTAGTATCGCGGTGCATGAGATACCCACATATCCGGGTGCTAAGCCTGTGTGACAGCGTTTACGCTCCATGCACCCCCGAAAGGCTACAACCATTAAAGCGAAAGTTGAAAAGCTTCTTAAGGCTAGTTTCATCTACCCCATCCCCCTCACAGATTGGGTCTCCAATATCGTCCCCGTGAATAAAAAGCAGGGCACCATTAGAGTCTGTGTTGATTACCATGATATTAATCAAGCCTGTCCCAAGGATAACTACCCCACACCCTTCATTGACCAGCTCATTGATGAGTGTGCCGAAAGTGAGATGTATTTGTTCATGGATGGTTTTTCTAGTTACAACCAGATTAATATCACACCCGCCGATCAGCACAAGACCACCTTTATCTGTCCGTGGGGCACTTTTTCCTACAAAAAGATTCCTTTTGGTTTGAAAAATGCCGGTGCTACCTTTCAACGCGTGATGTCTTATGCATTCCATGATATTCGCCACATCGTGTAGCCTTACCTGGATGATCTACCAGCTCATTCAGCTAAGTGCCGGGACCATCCCACCCACTTTTGCGAAATCTTTCTCCACTGTCAACACTACCGCATCTGGCTCAATCCACATAAGTGTGTCTTCTGCGTAGAGTCTGGCAGACTTCTCGGGTTCATCATCTCCCGAGAGGGTATCCGTTTGGATCCCCTTAAGGTCGAGGCCATTCTAAATATTCCTCCCCCTGCTTCTTTGTAGCAATTGCAGAGTTTGTAGGGTAAAGCGAATTTTTTACGACAGTTTATTCTGAACTATGCCGAAGTGGCCAAAGGTTTCACGCGGTTATTAAAGCGGGACACCCCTTTTCTTTGGGATGTCGCTACTCAAGAGTCCTTTGAGCACCTCAAGGATCTCCTTGTTTCTGCTCCATTGTGGCGTCCTCATGATTATCATCGTGACTACACTATGTATTTGGCCGCTGCCGATACCACTATTGGCATGGTTCTCGGTCAAGATGATGATGATGACACTGAGCATGTCATTTATTATCTCAGCCACAATTTATTAGATACAGAATCTCGATACGCTCACATTGAGAAGTTGGCATTGGCCACCATTTGTGCCATTCAATGTTTTTGCCATTATATCTTATTGCACACTACGATAGTGGTTTCTGATTGCAACCCGATGACGTACATTCTGTCGCATCAGTTGCTGGGGGGCAAGTACTCGAAGTGGATTGTCATCGTCCAAGAGTTTGACTTGGAATTCACTGCTGCCAAGTCCAAGAAATCTCTCTTATTTTCTGAATTGCTATGCTCTTTTCCATCTCTTACCGCGCCCTCTCAGTTAGAGGACCATATTTCCGACGAAACCTTGTTCTTGATAAGCACCCTCGATCCTTGGTACGGGGATATCATTGTCTATTTGTAGACGTCCTCTTTTCATCCCGATGTGTCTAAGGATGCTCGACGATAGATTCACCATCAATCTCAACCCTATCATATTATCGGGGATACCCTGTACCGTCTCGACGCCGACTCTCTTCTCCGTCGATGTCTAACACTCGAGGAAGCTGAGTGAATTTTAAATGACTGCCATTCTGGAGCCTGTGGTGGTCACATGTCTAGATATTCTACTGCTTAAAAGATCCTCCATGCTGGTTACTTTTTGCCCTCCATTTTTAAGGACTGCATTCTTGCTGTCCGGTCCTGCCATGAGTGCCAAATCTACCAGCGGAAGATGCGTGCGCCTCCCGCTCCATTGCACCCTATTGTTACCATCGACCCTTTTGAAAAATGGGGCATTGATTATATGACCTGTAATCCTCGCTCGGCCGGGGGGCATGGGTATATCATCATTGCCGTTGATTACTTCACAAAAGGGGCCGAGGCGATGCCCACACTATCTGAAGACGGTCACACAATGACACAATTTTTGTTTAATCATGTTATCTCACGGTTCATAGTCCCTCAGGCCATCGTCACTGATCACGGTAAGCATTTCTGTAACCATATGATGACTAAGCTTACAATCCAGTTAGGCTTGCAGCATGATAGTTCGACTCCACACTATCCTCAGGCCAATGGCCAAGTAGAAGCCGTCAACAAGGTTCTAGTTACGATGCTTCAACGAACCATTAGCATACACAAGTCCAACTGGCACTTGATGTTTTTCTCTGCCTTATGGGCCTACCGAACTTCTGTAAAGGATGCCACAGGTTTCACTCCATTCCAATTGGTTTATGGACTAGAGGCTACCCTTCCCATCGAGTGCAAGATCCCTTCTTTGAAATTAGCCGTCAAATTACTCCCCAACACCACTCCGGTAGAGGAACACCTTCTTTACCTGGAGCGGCTAGACGAGATTCGTCGACTAGCCTCTCTAGCTATCGAAGCACAGAAGAAGCGAGTGAAAACTCACTTCGATCATACTATTTATCCTCGTTCTTTTCTTGAGGGAGATTTAGTCCTACTCTATGATCAAGCCAATGATAGGCTGGGGGCAGGCAAATTCGAGCCCATGTGGCATGGGCCTTATATTGTAAAGCGAGTTTTGAAAAAAGGAGCCTATGAGCTGATTGACTATGAAGGGAACCCTTTGGATAATCCCCGAAATGCGCTTTACTTGAAAAACTATTATGCCTGAATTCCAGGCACTCTGATTTGTACATACGTGTGTTTTAGCAGGTGTGTTGTGTGTGCGTGTTTTCATGTTTTTGGCTTGGTGTGTCGACGTGATTGCCGCTTATTGTGTCCTTTTTCTTCCTGTGCAGATGTCTGGTGCGCCTTACGTTGGTTTCGTCGATGGTTCCTCCTGTAGTACACACAACCTGTCTTCTGCGGCATGGGTGATCTACAATCCTCATGGTGAGCTAGTAGACCTTCAAGGTGTTTGTCTAGGTTGTACCACGAACAATGTGGTTGAGTATAGTGCAGTTATTGAGTTACTGGCCGAGGCGATCAATCTCGGTATTTGAACTTTGGTTGTGAACCTGGATTCTCATCTTGTCGTCCATCAGCTCAATGGGCGATATTCGGTCAGAGACCATCGGATTCTAAGGTTATATCTACGTGTTAAATTGTTAGAAAGGAATTTTGATTTCATCACATATCAACACATTCCAAGACGATTAAATACATTAACTGATGCATTAGCCAATTATATATTAGATAGAAATTTGCATAATATGTAATCAAAACAACAAATAGAAGCATAAAAAACACAATAAACCATAGGAATATGTGTATATATATATATAAAAGGTGGGCCCTAGGTCTCACTCCTATTGTATGGATCTACAGCGCTACGGGGACGTCCTTGACCCCCTGGTAATCAGGGATCCCTGCCATCAGGCCTTCAAGGTTTCCAACCATCGTCTCCACCTCGTCATCCGCCGGGGGAGCCATGGCTAGTGTTCCGATCCCCTGTGCATCTCTCCGGGCCTCCGGAGCCAACCCAACGGGTCCCACTAGTCCTACATCTGCAATTCCATAGTGTTTATCATTAGGAAATATACATGAAAAAATAAAAAAAAACATCATAAAAAATAAAATGCAAAAAATGTCTGATCAAGTGTCTTACCACCATCATCCCACTACTCGCCATTGGGCAGCTGCATGTCAGGATCTCCACGGAAGTCCATGCCAGCGTATGGCCAATCCTCGACAAAGATCACCTGGCGATCCAACCACTCTCGGAATAGTACCCCCCATGATATTGGGTGCCCACCACCTCCTCGTGGCATGACATGTGCCCACCGTGTAACTCTGGTCTCACGAGGTCTGGGCACATCTAGATCCATATCCTATAGTTGCAGTGCTGGAACCTGCTCCAGCATGAGCGGGACTAAGATGGAATCGTAGCCAAACTGTTTTGTCTCCCGTCGACGACATTTGGTAAGTTTCCTTTTCATGTTTGCCATCATCGTGTCTACCCAGTTAAACATGGTTGGGTTGAGACTTTTGAGAGCCAGCCGGAGATGGGTCTTCAAAGCCTCATGTTGGGCTTGGGAGCCCGCTGCCCGTGTCACCATGAATAACATGGCTCGAAGAATCACGTCGTTCACCGTCGGATTTCCACCTTCCCTCTCTTCGTTTTGCGTGGCCCTGGGCACACTCGAGCCGTGAGCGTCTCTAGTGATTTGTCCCCAGGACATTGACCCTCCAAGATTGGCCTCACACCCTGACGGGACAGCCTGGTAAAAAAATAGATATCTGTGGCATCAAATTCAATATCCTGGCCTCGGATAATGAATCTCTCATCTGTAGGATTCCGGGCCAGGATCAATAGCTCCAATAAATCAGGCTGTGACCGAAGGTGAGGAGTAAGGAAGATTTTGAGTAACCCGCATGCCCGCAATGCGTTTCGACACCCCACGTCGGCGAAAGTTTGGATATCATTGTCATCATGCGTTCATTCTTGCCAGACAAACGCCATTATAGCCTGCATGACGAAGAAACTCTATTAGCGCCCTTGTTGCAAAGATCTAAACATTGTTTTTATCAAAAAATAGTCACGCGGCATCATCGCGTCTGTTTCTAAAACAAATGCGATGACCATGGCGCGCTAGTGTTAATTTCTTCCGGTCATCGCAGAAGTACACCAATTTTCCGCGATGATCGGGTTGTGGTCTGTGTAAATTTTTCTCGGTCATCGTGGACCCAAAGGCAAAACCCGTGATGACCGAGAGCGGAATTTGTTTTGAAAAAACCACCTAAAATCACAGATCCCACAGTCAAATGTAGCAAAAAAGACATTGAATTAAAGCGTAAGATGAAATCTACCTACCTGGAAGAATTTTCAGGATGAACGGTGGACGAATGGGCTGGAATTAGCTCGCCAACTTCGGTGCTCCAAAACGCTCTACAGTGCATAAACAGTAACAATGGTAAAAATAAATCGCAAAACCCCCGTTTTATAGGAATTTTGGAAAGTTACAAAATTATATTTGGTAAATGTGGGTTTTCTCCTCATTTCTATCATATGAAATATGGTTTTTCTAGCTATATTGTTCATTTTATATTGAATGGGTTTACGTGTGACATGTTTTCGTGCAGATCTACAGGTGATGGAGTTTCGTGTACACTTGATCCATGAAGTCATTTTTAAGCTCTTTTCCGACTCAAAACATGAAAAGATAACTGAGTTGCTCCTCTTGACTCATTAAAAGTAAATAGGAGGCGATCACCTTTGAGCTGTTTTTCCGACCGTTTAAATAAGAAAAGATTAACGGGGCTTTGTCGTTTCAGGCTCGTTAATGGTTACAAAACGACATGATTTCGGCCACTTTTCTACTTTTTCAGATCGAAGTCACTATTAATGAAAAGTACTCCTCGATCGTAACGATCGGGCGGTTCTTTTGAGTATTGTTTTATACTTTTCTGGGTTTGAGAGACACAAATTTACGAAAAAGGACCCCTCTGGAGTTTTCTTTTCCGTGTCTTTTTCCAACTCCCTAAACATGAAAAAGACTCTAAGTTTTTCCTATGTCAAACTCGTTAAACCCTGACGACATTGGACTTGTCACCATGACGGGACTCGAGCTTCTCCTCCCTAGGGCTCGTTAAACTATTACTAGGTTGGATTCAATAATAGGTTTTTAATCGATTGTCTATGGCAGTGAGTCACTCTTGAACATTGACACTTCTATTTTTTGTCGGGTTGGGACATCCATACATCATCATTTGGCATTCCGTGGGTTTGGGTTGTCATTTAGCCTCATTCCATCTAATTCATGCCGTATCCATCAAGCCTTTGATCCTTTGGTACCTGAATGCTGCCACCCTCTGGAGTCATGTCGCTGACATGTTCAAGAGTATAATCCTTCTGCAGTTTACACCTCTGTCTCCTTCTCTGATACTCTGTTTCACCATCTACCACTTGTTCCCTATCTCGTGTCGTTGATGGGGGAAACATTATGGCCCTCCTGCGACGGGTCGTCTCCTGTCGACATCAACTCATTATCTAGGAGATTGATCTAGAGATCCCCTTTTGGTACCTTGTAGCTTGCATGCCTCAATGGCAAGTTCTTCGCACCTGACAGTCGACTTTCATCATTGGTCGTCGATTGGGTGATTCCACGAGTGTTCGACTTCAGCTCATTCTTCACACTTCATGGATTGTACTGAACAGTACCTTGAGAACCATTGGCATTATTGGTGGTTTCTCTCGCGCTTGTTAACGGTTTACATCATCGACCGATAATCAAGCGACTTTCTCTCATGCTTGACTTCAACACCTCTATTCACATGTTAGAATTTGTACTATGATCGGCTGGGTTCAAGACCTCGGGCTCAGATTACATATGCTCGGGCTGCATGGATTGGCTTATGATTACATGACTCATTGATGGATGGCTGCGACCATACCTGAGTCTTCATGGATGCCTGTGACCATACCTTTATCATTATCATGGTCTCATTAGCTAGTTGGCTGCGTCCATACCACAGACCTTTTCCGTATGTCTTTTGGATGGTTGTGCCCATGCCTAGACTACATGTACTTTAGAGATATCAGTTTGACTTGCGTACAGGTCCTTCCAGATGGTGTTTCGACTCATTTGTTTTGTAAAGCATTTCATCCCTCCTACTCTCTCGGGCTTCATACTTTATGGGGCATCTGTTACATAGTAATTTATCACCGCTTTCACTCCCGGTCTTCTCACTCTGTCAAATGTCCAAGTCAAACATGCTTATGACAGAAAAATGCTCTCCTGTGCTGCCAATTGACCCACTTTTCCAAAGTTGCCTGCCCCATCATGGATATTGGTCTAATAAGCACGTTGAAAGGTGTGCATGAACAGACCGACTGTGCTGCCAGCGCGGAAGTACACCTGATTCCCGCGATGGCCCGATTTTAAGCACCAATGCGGGGATATGTGGTCTCTTCGGTGATGATTTGACTATTTGCACTGATCACTTGCGATGTCAGCGCTGAGGATCAGTTCTGTGCCTGTGATGATCCATATTGGGTGAATTCTTCCTACAATCGACCTTCTAGATGACTCCAGACCTGGTTGTTGGCCTTGTTTATGTCGCCGTTCCTTCCCTGGTGTGGTAGTTCCGTTAATTGTGCTACCTTCCTTGGTGATAAGCTCTCCTTTCCACCTTTCATGGAGACTCCTTCTCCTATTTAAACTCTCACCATTTCTATGCATGGCTAGTTGGACAGTTCTGATAGTTGTCTAGTTGAGCAGTGCTGTGAGTGCTTTGTGAGTTTGCTAGATAGCTGGTGTGAGTGTGATAAGTGTGGAACTGTTGATAGTTTGTGGAAGGTTGTAAAGTACCCTTGATCTTGTGTGAAGCTTATGAGTGAGAGAGCTCTTGTGTGTTGGGAGATCCATCTTCAAAGAGTGAATACTTGAAGAACATGCTAGCTGGACTCTTCTCTGAGAAGGCTTGTGACGTCAAGACTTTGGTTGTAAGTTGACTCTTATTTCATTATTAATGCAATCAATGATGTTTTCCTATGTCTTGTATGCAATGTACTTGATAGCTCATGACTTCTTGACTTTGTGAGTAAATAGTTCTTTGTTGTATCCGGTTACGTGCTTTGTTGTATTTCCTTTTCTTTGTTTTAGGTTGATCACTCGTTGAGAAGAAGGAAGCGAAAGCTAGAGTAGCGCAACGGAACTCCATTGACCATCGGTTGAGGTAGGCCTCCAACTTGAACTGTTTAAGGAAAGGTATTGTTGATCTGTCTTTGTTTGTGACTAGACCCACTCTAGGGCTAGAGGGGTTGCCTCAGTCCACAGAGGGAACACTTTCCTGCATCACAGGCCTGTCTGATGTCTGACATAGCAGTCGACACGAACAAGACAAAATTAACAACATATGCAACACATTTACATTAATAGATTATGCATTACAACAAATGAAACAATTCAGATGTAGAACACAAGTTAAAGAAACATGAATTACAAGTGTTAAAGATTAGTCTTACAACATATACAATACATGTGTGAAAATGCGCTGGCCTGTTAATAGGCTTCTAAATTAAGCAAAACTTCCAAGACACATAATTACACCATACATCACTAACACTGTCAGTGGGGCATTGGAGCCACTACTTACTCCTCAAAGAAAATATTATAGACTCTCTTGGCTATGTGGGAGGAGCTGAGGTGAAAAGTCTCTTGCATGTACAAATGAGGGGGTATTTATAGGCAAGGGTGAAACTGACCCTTGTGGCCGTTTGACTACCCTCATGACTATTTGACTTCCATGACTCTTCGACTTACATGACTATTTTTTCAACAAGTGGGTCTCTTGGACTTCCATGTTACATCACATTGATTGACAACAAGCCCATAATGAGGATATGGGTGACATGAATCATGATGTGACTCGACATGACTTGACATGACAATGCTGGTACATTCGTGCTGTTGCTGGAGTGCATGTCAAGCTATAGTGCTGTTGGGTGATGGATGTCTTCATGGTGTATCATAGCTTCACCTTCGCATGGCGAAGTGTGCAGAGTATTCAATGGCCCTTGGCTCACTTGATGATGCTTTAGCTTGTTGTTCCTTGCTTGAATGTTGGAAGGCTTGATAGGCTCATCTGTTCGCAAAGGTGCTTGTTCATCGCATTCGTCCGCTTCGTTCGTTCATCCATTGGTGAACCTGTCATTTTGCATGTGCTCTCTTTTTTCATCCCATTCATCGTATTTCCATGTTCGTGGGTGTACTTGTACCTGCAGTCACTCATGACAAGATGACATCAAATCCAAAACCTTCTAGTCTACCATGACACATGATCATTCAAGTGCAGGTCACTAGGAGAGGCAGCAAGGCTACGATGTGGGATGATGGCTTCGAGCAACTGCTAATGAAAACTGCGCAAGAGTCATTAAGAGATGGAGATAGGCAATTTGAGTCGAAAGTGACTATTTGCAAGGTCTGGCTCAGCTGTGTTACAGGTCTATGTGGGCACATCACTCCCAGAATTCAGATCAATACTATTAGGGCTCATCAAACCCTAATTCAGTTGCTACATGCCCTAGAGAATTCAACTCTTTGAATGCCTCCTAGGAGATTTTCATGGGCTGAAGCCCTCATGAAAAGCCTCCTTGGGACACTAGCACAACCCAAGCCTTGAGATAGTGCGCTGTAGAGCAGGCAGGCCCATTGTGGCCTGCACTACAGTGCACTTAGGCCCTCTTTAGCCTACGTTGGGCGAGATTGAGTGAAATTTTCATAGGATTCTAGGAATATTCCTTCATTCTAGATGACTCTTGAAGGTTCCCATCTTTTATCTCCTCCTATGAGATCAAAATTGGATAGGCTAAGGATCCATTAACCTCCTACCCTCTCATCCCTTGCTCAATGGAAACTAAATCCAATATTGGAAAGCCATTCAATACCCTCATTTGTGAAAAAACCACCTCCATTTCCTATAAATTGAGCACTCATCATAGTGATTAGGGGGCTAGAATCTGAAGTTTGTAAGGAAATTCTGTTGGTTTGAATATTGAGTTTATGTAAAGCAATGTTATGCTACTAGAGTGTCAAGATTTTTATGTAGTGAGGGTTGAATTGAAGCTGGAGGAGTGGCACATAATCGAACTGTATTGGGTGATACTCTTCCTTCACATTAATAAAGATCTTATTCCTTTCCTCATATGATTTTTCATATCTATGATCATTATGTGTTTCAATGTACTCGATTCCATTGTTTTGTAGTTGATAGTTCCATGTACGGTTTTATCATTTCTTGTTTTTGTTTCTCTTGATGTAGGTACCTTTTGAGCAGATTTAGTTCAAGTGAGAGAGATGGGAGCGATTCAAAATAGATTTAGGAATCAAAAGGAAACAAGTAAGTTCCTCTATCTCATCTATCTTCTATAAGAAAAGGTTAAACTACTTTCATTCTGTTGTTCTAGGTGTAGTCACCCACTTAGGGAAGATGTGTCTATCCGTAGACGCAAATTCCATGCAACCAATTGGTGACCATAATGGGGACCGATTTTCATTCTTGGTGGCTTACCTTCATCATATTACACCCTAGTAGACTTTTCTTAGGTTTATTGATCTTATTTCAGTCTTCTTGAAGTGTTTTTAGTAAAAAATTGTGCTTGAATGTCCCTTGATTTGACTCTCTGGCACCAACGCAATCTTAGTCTTGACACAGTGCGTTGCAGAGCAACCCCTGCCTTAGAAACAATGCATTGTAGTGCACTTTCTCCCTCTCTGGCCTGTGTTGATTCCTCTTAGGCTAAAAACCCACATTTGGTCTGATTTTTCCAAAGTTGCTTCTCTTGTTGTTTGCTGAAAGATCAATAATGTTTGCAGTTTTGAAATCAACTTGTATTTCTCTTCCTAGCCCTACTTTGGCCTTGATTTTTTAATGTTTCTTAAATGTTTTCTTTATCATTATCAATTTATTATCAAAGTTAGCTTATATTCGATTAATCTTTTCTAAAAAGGAAGTGTCGTAAAGTCTTCATTTCTTTCGAAAAGGAACTGTCATAAAGTCTTCATTTCTTGCAAAAATATTAATTGATTATATGTATATTAGTTTCCTTTTTTTCATCTTAACGTTAAGGAAATTGAAAATAAAAACTTACATTATGCAATTAGAGGTTTGTGTGTGCTTATAGGAATAGTTTAGGGAAATTTCATTAGATGTGCTCTTTTCTGTTTGATTAAACATTCTGATTGCTCTATCCCTTGTAGTTAAGGTTTTCATTGTTCAAAATCAAATGAAAAGAATGTTTCTCATTATAGTTGCATTCTAGGAATTTCAAAGACATCACGCTGTGAACTACAATACAAAATCTTAATCAAGATCAACTTAAAAGTTATCTCAATTAACCTAATGGAGCATTGTCACCTAACGAATAACATTTAGAGGTTCTAGTCTAGAGACTTGTTCCGACATTGTAAAAAATTATAGTTGTTGTTAATTGCCTGCGATATATTCTGAGTGTGATACCTCCTTCCACATACGTAAGTATATCGTACCTCGTCCACGTACCTTCGGGTATATAGGGCGATGTTATAGTACGAAAAGTATAAAGGAATGCTCTCATTGCACGGTTTCACATTAGAAAATGCTAACACGGATTGGGCCTCCAAGTACTTTCGGGTATATATGGGAGGACTACATTAGGTTTCTATCCATCCATAGGTAACTGAGTCGGCCACCTTGTACATTGTGATACATCAAACACAACATTTGGGGAGATTTCCCGCACATATGTTAAGTCCTTGGTTTACTGAGGCTGTATATTGCATTTCGCAGTTACTTGGTAATCCTTTTGCATATATTATCCCTCTTTTGTTTTGTTATGTTATTTTAATTAAAATAAAATTAATTGACCATGGATAACATCCTCCATGCCGTTCCTTATCTTAGGTTGAGACATATGTCAACAACCCCGGAATCCACTGATCAAGGAATTCCTTTTGATGGGAATCCTAGTCCTTTTCCTCCTTTCGGAAATATTGGTGCTCCTTATATGGCTACATTTTCCCTTCTGGGACTTGCCATCGGATTTCCAGTATAGTTGTTCTCAGCCTCCTTGGCTCCACAACTGAATATTCCTACAACTGGACAAAATCAAGCTATAGTTGATCCTAAAGTTGACCCTTTTCCTTCTTCGTCGGTTGTTTCTTCCTCCCATTATTCCTCTTCTCTTGGTGAAAGTATTGACACTAATAACTAGGTGGATAATAAGAAGAAGAAAGGGAAGAAGAAGAAGAAGAAGAAAATTCAACAGGGGGGTGACCAAGAAACCATTGCTTCGAATGAAACTTCTGATGAGAAACCGTCTGATAAGCCTCAAAAACTTCGATATCCTTGCAAACTTTGTATGTGATACCATCTTTGAAACTATTTTGGTACTCCTAAGATCTTAGAAGAATGATCTTCTCATTCACATCATCCCATGTCATCAACTTTTGGAGATCATGCCGGTGACACACCATCAACTAGTGGTAGTAAAGTTCATGGAAAGAAGGGTAGAGTTAAGTTTCCCTATAGGTTATGTGAAGGGAATCACCCCATTCACCTTTGCCCCTATTTGGATGAAGCCCAAAAAGTGTTGGATAACTGTCCTACTTCTTTGCATCGGCTTCCATCTGGTTACAAGAGACTCTCCCTTAATCCTTCACTAGTTGATGAAGTGGCTGGCGCAAATCAACCATCGATCAAACCCACTCTCTTCGTATGTGAATCCCATGAGTATATACCCAACCAATCACAGGTCGAGGAAATAGTTGACTTGATTTCACCTTCAATTAATCATACCTTTCCCATAGAGAGTGAGTATGATACCACTCAGGTTCTTTTGGTTTCTTCAGATTCCAATGAGCTAGGAGGAAACCCTTCAGTTACATCAAGACAAGAGGAAAATCCTCCTGTTCTCATAACTCAAGGGGGTAATTCTCCCATTCTTATGGTACCCCCTCCAAGTAGTTTGGTCACTTCCTTTGATTGGAATCAACTGGCAGGATTTATTCCTTCTTATGTTCCTTTCCAGATCATAGTACATGTTTGTAATATGATTGTACCTGGCACTATTATAGATGAAGGTGCATTTGTGAGTATCCTTTCCTCCACTGCTTGAAAAGCACTCAGTTCACCGCCACTTGTGCATGTTACCCAGAATCTGTTGGCTTTTAACAAAGGAACCAGTCAACCATTAGGGATCCTTCCTCAGTTGCCTATCAATTTGGGAGGAAAATTTGTTTATCTCAATGTGATGGTAGTCCCAGGCCCTTTTGATTACAATTTACTTCTTGGGCATGACTATGTTTATGACATGGGAGCTATTGTTTAAACACTCTTTCGAGTGATGTTTTTCTCGCATGAAGGTAGAACGGTGTAAGCAACAAGTGCGATACTCATGATTGACCGTTCATTGATCAAGATGATGCTTTCACAACAGTGAATGTGACTCAGTGTCTGAGTGCGAAAAATGCTTTCATAGCGCAAGTCTTCTTCAACAACAAAGGAAGGAGTTCCAACTACTTGTTTGATGAGGTTGGAGCTGGCCATGTAGGATAACACTCCAATGCCTTTTCTAGGAGGCAGTTTCCAAACATGAGTTTTGCAAAGGCCAACGGTTCGTTCTCGCTGTTAAGGGGAGTGACATTATGTTTCATATACCCCTTGGATAACACCTAGATTTGGTTGCATCTTCCCTTTTACAAAAGCCACATGTGGGACCAGTCTATAACAATATATCCATCTAGCTTGCTGGACCAGTCTCTGCTGAGTAGCAGGCCATGTGCTTCCGATATGTCCACGAAAACTATGTTGATGCATTGGTGAACTAGATCGTCATGAGATAATCGGATGATCACATCTCAAAGCTCACTAATGGCTGGTACTGATGTTATGTCAAGTTGGATGATTCTCATGGATGTTTCTCTCCATCATGCATTGATATTCTTAACAATGGAGAGAGGCATGACGTTGGCTGCTCTGCCAGAATCAACCAAGAAGTTGTGAAAATTGTAGTTGAAAAATTCAAATGAAAGAATGAATGAGGGGAAACTTGAGTTTTCTTCTTCCATCCGTAGTGTATTGAGCATAGTAGATAGTGATTCGGGAGGTGTGCTTTCACCCTTGTTGGTAGAGGCTGTGCTGTCCGCTACTGATTATCCCAACGGATGCAATAGGATATCTCGTTGACTCTGGACTTTGGCAAACTCGAACAAACTAATGTTTGCTCAAGTTTTCATCATGTCGTGGAATATGTTATAGTCCAGAGGTGGTAGACTCATCGAGGTGTCCAGGTGGAATGGATTTTCGTGCTATCTAGCGAAGTATTCTACAACTTGCTGCTAATGGATGTACTCTTATATGCCACTGTCTTCCTAGACTTGCTTTGCATTTGTTGCTTTGAGTTAGCTGGTAGATCGAACTTATTTATCAGTTGCCTTACTTTCTCTTGCATTTCCTCAAATTTAGGGGGAGCCCCTTTACTCCTAATATTTTAACAATCATTTTTCTTTTGGGGCTGCTTCTCGGTCTTCGTCTATGAGATTACTTGTGAGCACTAGTAAGTGTTTACCACATGCCCAGAACTTGGTGTTTCATTAGGTGCAACCTCTTCACTATCATTAGTGTCTTCCAGATTCTCCTACATATTAATTTCCACATCAAGTGTATGACTGTAGACTGAGGTAACAAATCACTTCCAATTTGAGTAAGAGTTCTCGGGGTGGAACTATTCATGGAACAAACATAAATTAGGATCATTGAAATGCTCAAGTTGGAACATAGGCTTCTATGCAAATTTGGAAACAAAACAATTATTTCTTTATGAGCCAGTTGATGAACTGCTTGCCTCTCTCTATCTCGGCGGATGGTTTCTTGTGAATGTGTCCATTTTCTGTTACTTGAGTTCAGACATTTCGGTGGCCAAGTTCTTGACAAGGCAAGCAAGGGTCTCAATATTAGTTTCTTCCTTGTCTCTACCCTTACTCACCCTTGCTTCGGGCTTTCTAATCGCATCCTTGGAGTCTTTCGTTGATTATTCATCCTTGATGACTCCAATTGAGTGCAAGTCTTTTTCAAAAACAATAGCCACTTCATAACTTTCTAAAAGTGTTGGCTTCATATATCACTTGACAAAATGCACAATGGTGGTTGATAGTGCAGACATGTAATAGTCAACAGTGATGGAGTCATGAGGTTTAGTGTCTGTTACAAATTTGTTCAAAATGCACATAAACCTCTGATTGAAGTCTTTCACTTTCTATTTCCCCTCCTTCCTAAGGCTTCCCAATTCCTTGAGCAGCATGGCTGGGGTCTTGTTGTCAGCAATTTTTTTGAGGAACATACGTTTGAAAGAACCCCAGTTTTGTATGGAGTTGGGTGGAAGGCTGTGATATCAAGTAGTTGTGCAGCCATCAAAGGTACACAAGAATAGTCTACATGCTACATCTTCATAACATACCTCAAGGGTTTGCAACTATAGGTAGAATTTGTCTAAGTGGTCTTCTACGTTCATTGCATTATCAGGTTTGAACTTGATGTTCATCCTCTCTGCTCGCTTCGGCATCTTGTGCATAATGGGTGGGAGGGCCAATGGTCCCTTAGTAATCCATTCAAGATTTGGGTCAACCATCTCTTTGTATTCTTCATCTTCTTCCTCTCCTTCAAAGTTTGATAGGTCCAGATCTGTGCTTGTCAGTTCGTCTCCACCTACACCTCCTCCGCTACCTTCCCCTCCATCTTCTATACCAGAGTTCAATCCCAAGATCACAAGAGTGCCTTGTTCATATTCAAGGAAGATTGGAGGTTCCTCTCCATCTTCAATATCTTCCTCTAGACCTTCAAGCGTGGCAAGGGCTGCTTCTTCCATCGATGATACAACAAATCCTGTGGTAGTGGCTTTTGGCTTCCTAGATGCATGTGGAAGATGCTGTATGCCTGGGATCAGTACGAATGCTTTCACAAACTAGCGAGTGATGGGACATATGGAGCGAAGGTGTTGACATGAAATCTCGTGTTCAATTCTGGGAGGTGAGGAGTAACCAATTGCAAATTTGTGTGAGAGGGAGTGCGAGTTACTGCCTTGATCAAATTATTGATGAGTGAGTGTGAGGGGAATTTTAGCCATGTATAACTGGCTGCCCTCCTTCTAACGCCAGAAATTTTGATGATGCTGGACCTGCCAACATTCATGGGATCACCCGGGTATGAAGTCACTACTATACCTCACACCTTTTGGTGTGGGAGTCCCATCCAGTATGATGGCCCAGTTTCCATTGTCTTAAGGATTTGCCTCAACTCTTGCTTGTCAACACAGGAGAGTGGTTCACTTTGTCTTCGAGAAGTGAGGTTTGCATGCCTGGTGAGTGTAAGTGTACTTGTGTCAATGGTTATTTCACTATGAGGGGAAGAATGTGAAGGTGAGTTCTAGGTTGAAAGAGATCAGTCCCAACTCAGCTAGGAACACTCAACACAAAAGGACATACACAAATTTTGGCGGAGTAGTCCACTCGGATGCGATAGTCACAACATAAGATAACGCATACAACACTCACGAAATAGTCCAAACAAGTGCAACATTTGTTACAACAAAGTTCAGGTGAAAGGTCTATCTGATGTCTGGTAGAGAAATCAACACGGATGAGACAACATTAACAACATATACAACACATTTCCATTAACAGATTATGCATTAAAATAAATGAAAAAGTTCATATTTAGAACACATGTTAAAGAAACATGCATTACAAGTGTTAAAGATCAGTCTTACAACAGATATAATACATGTGTCAAAACGTGTTGGCCTATTAACATGCTTCTAAATTAAGCAAAATTTCCAAGACACATCGTTACACCATACATCACTAACCTCGTCAATGGGGCATTGGAGCCACTACTTACTACTCAAAGAAAATATTATAGACTCTCTTGGCTATGTGGGAGGAGCTGAGGTGAAAATTCCCTTACATGTACAAGTGAGGGGGTATTTATAGTCAAGGGTGACACTGACCCATGACCATTTGACTTCCATGAATCTTTGACTTAAATGACTCTTTTTTCAACAATTGGATCTCTTGGACTTCCATGTTACATCACATTGATTGACAACAAGCCCATAATGAGGATGTGGGTGACATGACTCATGACGTGACTCGACATGACTTGACATGACAATGATGGTACATTCATGCTGCTGCTGGAGTGCATGTTGAGCTATAGTGATGTTGGGTGATGGATGTCTTCATGGTGTATCATAGCTTCACCTCCACATGGTTAAGTGCACGGAGTCTTTGATGGTCCTTGGTTCACTTGATGAAGCTTTAACATGTTTATCCTTGCTTGCATGTTAAAAGGCTTGACAGGCTCATCTGTTCGTGAAGGTGCTTGTTCGTTGCGTTCGTCCACTTCACATGCTTCATTTATTCATCTATTGGTGAACTTGTCATTCTGTATGTGCTCTCTTTGTTCATCCTATTCGTTTTCTTGACATGTTCGTGGGTGTATCTGTACCTGCAGTCTCTCATGACGAGACGACATCAAATCCGAAACCTCCTAGTCTACCATGACACATGATCATTCGGGTGCAGGTGACCGGGAGAGGTAGCAAGGTTGTGATGTGGGATGATAGCTTTGGGAAACTATTGATGAAAAATATGCAAGAGTCACTGAGAGATGGAGATAGGCAATCAGAGTCAACAATGATTGTCTGCAAAGTCTGGCTTGGTTGGGAGAAAAAATTGCGTAAATTTTGGGAGGAACAGTCTGGACTACTGGAGGGAAAGGAAGACATGCTCTACACATTTTTTAGAATGAACAAATAATGGGGTTGGACAACTAGATTTGCGCAATATTTTGGAGGAATGGGTTGGGCTTCACAAAGGGTTAGTGGGCAGGGATTGCGCAGTTTTTTTGGGGAACTGCCTGGAAGGCTGGTAGCCAAAACTGTGCATTCCCATAGGGAACTGTTAGTTGGCTGCTGGGGTCACTAGTAGCCAAAACTTCACAATTCCCAAAGGGAACTGTCGGTTGGCTTACGAGGATATTGGCAGAAAAAGCTGCACAATTCCCAGAGGGAACTAGCAGTCTGTTGCTAGAGGCTGCTGGCAAGGAGAACTGCACTGAGGCCGGGAGGCTAGCTTGCTGATCATATCTGTGCAATTTTTGGGTTGAGCTGACTGATGGGAAGTGGAAGGCTTGCTCATGAACACTATGCAATTTCTAAGATGAACCGTTGGTCGACTATCGGGATGATTGATTAGGAAAACTGTTCAATTATTTGAGGGAGACAGGGACGTGCATTTGGTGTCTATCTGGCTTGTTTACACAATTTCATTTGTCAGTTGAGTAGGATAGGTCAGTGGCCTCTACGCAATTTTTGAGGGGAGTTAGTGTTGGGGTGATTGCCGGGTCTGACTGTCCAGGTGGCTAGCATGAAAGATAATTGAATTGCTTGTCGGTAGTGTAACTTGAAAAGACTATCTTGGTACTTCTGCACTATGGTCCGGCAATCAGAGGGGAATCAAGTGATCAGAACCTTCAACAAAAATGGCTAAGTGTGTGAAAAATCAAAAGATGCATAGGTGATCATACGAACACACACTTTCATGAATTAACGACGAAACGACCAAACCATCCAGACACACATGTTCAACAAGACTGACCGACGGTTTAAGCGACAAGCATGAAACTCATGATAGATCATTCATTAATCAAGATGACACTTGTGCAATAGTGAATGTGACAGATACTTTCATAGAGAATACAACAAGCACATACGAAGTGAAGACTTTGAGCATAGCTATAACATGGTTGCAAGCATGACTTAGACATTAGCATGCATATACTTGAATGTAATGAACAAGTAAGGCAGATGTAAACACTCACACAATCTCAGGGAGTGAACCTGAGTGTGTATAGTCATAAAGTGAAACTCTTCAAGGGAGGCTCTGAAATTGGTGCAGGCCAAAATTTTGGAGGGATTTTGTAGCCGCTACAACAACAGGGATAGCGGACCACAGAGCCTTGGAAGAGCGGCTCACACAACTAATGGAACTTGAAGAAGACAAATTCTTGGCTGAATTCCATCAGCAAGTCTTGAAGGAACGTGAAAAGGCTTGGCATGGTCGACACGTCAATAATCGTAGACTCGTGTAGACACAATATGGACGCAGCCATCTGTTTATAATTGGTCTACAACATAATGAATACAAAACTCCTCG
>APFE030076303.1:51484-66174 GCA_000404065.3 Pinus taeda | reverse complement strand
TTACTTTTATTTTATTTTAAGTAACCAAAATTATAATATAATATATCAAACATTTCACCCAAAAATAATGAAAAAAATGTAATTAAATTAATTACATTTTACACCATTAATATTATTAAACATTTACCTAATTACATTGTACACCATTTAACATTTGAAAAAAAACCGAGAAAAAAGAGTATCAACATGAACATTAAGGACCAGCACCAACTTTGAGAGAATCTCTTAGCTATCATGAGCCAACTCTACCGTTGTATAGAAAGCCATTCCAGATTTAGTGGCATATGTGCAGGTGTTAAGTAGCTTTTATTACTCTGCCATACAGTGCATACATCTGGCTCAACAACCACCTTGTCTCTTTCATGATAACCTCCGGGGCAGATAGTACAGTTTCAAGCAAAGGAAAATATTAAAAGACTTGCTGTAGTAAACAAATGGAAAAAAATCTAAGTTATTTTACACTAGTTATTTTTATTTTAATTAGATTTCAAAACTATTTTAAAATTTGACTAAAGAAATATTAAATAATTGACTTTTTTTTATCAATCAAATTTGACTTCTTTTTTATCAATCAAATTTAAAAATATTCTATATGCAAAAAAATAAAATATTCAACTACTGTAAATACTTTGCAAGAGAAGATTTGTTATTTGTTTAAACACTGATATTGGACTTTGGCGGAAGAAAATTGACTTCTTTTTTATCAATCAAATTTAAAAATATTCTATATGCAAAAAAATAAAATATTCAACTACTGTAAATACTTTGCAAGAGAAGTTTTGTTATTTGTTTAAACACTAATATTGGACTTTGACGTAAGAAATCAGAACATGAGTCAGGACACGTTCTATGGTGGATGTGCAATAGCCATCAAAGTTGGCATCCTTTTCATTACGCAATTTGTTTATCGAAAATCTAAGTAAGATGTTGTGGAGTTTGATATCTACTGTTTAGGCATTGAATCATAGTGCTCTCTATTTGATTTCTATTGTTGATTTTTTTAATAAACAACAAAGATAAGGAGTGGTGAGATTTTTTTATCAAATGAGTGAAAAGAGTACCTGGCCTTTTTCTTATTATTGTTCTCTCAAAATCATTTTCACTCATAAGTTAAACAAATTACACATTTGTTTTTATGGTCTGGGGATAAATATTAAGCAACCTGTAGATTAGTTAACCATACCATCTTATTTACTAATGGCTATAATATTTGACTGGTAATTACACCTAGAGTGTGCAGTTTATATATAGCACACTTGATACATATCTTAACTTACAACCTTGAACACTTTCCAATTTTGCAAAGTAAAAACGTCCTTGCTAGCTACTGGTTGAGTCAGGTCACAAACATTGGAGGAAGTACTCTATTTTATTCCCTTTTATTATATTTTGTCAATCAAGCCATAAACTCCTATTGAGCAATAGGAATTCTACTGTTGATTTCACAAGGTTTAATTAAAAACAATGAGCTACATTATATTTAGGTCACAAACATTGGAAGAAGTACTCTATTTTATTCCATTTTATTATATTTTGTCAATCAAGCCATAAACTCCTATTGAGCAATAGGAATTCTACTGTTGATTTCACAAGGTTTAATTAAAAACAATGAACTACATTATATTTAAATGCCAGCATTCTCAATAATTGATAAAGATTGAAACCTTTCTTTGAATCTTACACTTGAGACAAATTAGATGGAAGAAAACAGCAATCATATTATCACTAGAATTTAAAGGGTTATGGTAAAATGGGATCCAGCTATATGAGCAAATCACAGTAACAAATACCTAACAAAAATACTTTCATGAAAATGTTTCTAGGGCTTAAAATGCATTGAGTAAAAGGGCTAGTTGGCCTCTTTTTCGTGGTGGATTCTTTCGAAGTAGTATTCCACATGGTAAGCAATTCTCTGCAATAAGATATACATTCGCTAAAAATCATTAGAATTTTATATAATCTTCTTTTTCCTCCCATTAATCCCCACCATAAATCCCTTTCTATCTCGCTTCTCAGATCAAAAAAATTTAAAACTTCCTCCATAATATGAGTTTTTACCCTCAACATAATAATATAGTTCTGAGATGACACGCAGGAGTGACCTGAGAACTTCACATGCAGTTTCTATCCATTGTTTAGGCATTGAACCATACTGCTCTTTATTTGATTTCTATTGTTGAGTTATTGTTGATTTTTTTAATAAACAGTTAGTTAATACAACATCAACTTCTAGAACAAAGATAAGGAGTGGTGAGATATTTTTATCAAATGAGTGAAAAATGTACTGGGCTCTTTCTTATTATTGTTCTATCAAAATCATTTTCACTCATGAGTTAAACAAATTACACATTTATTTTTATGGTTGGGGATAAATACTAAGCAACCTGTAGATTAGTTAACCATACCATCGTATTTATTAATGGCTACAATATTTGACTTGTAATTATACCTAGAGTGTGCCATTTGACTTGTAATTATACCTAGAGTGTGCCATTTGTATATAGCACACTTGATACATATCTTAACTTACAACCTTGAGCACTTTCCAATTTTGCAAAGTAAAAAAGTCCTTGCTAGGTACTGGTTGAGTTAGGTCACAAACTTTGGAGGAAGTACTCTATTTTATTATATTTTGTCAATCACGCCATAAAATCATGTTGGGCAATAGGAATTATACTGTTGATTTCACAAGGTTTAATTAAAAACAATGAACTACATTATATTTAGATGCCAACATTCTCAATAATTGATTAAGATTGAAACCTTTCTTTGAATCTTACACTTGAGAAAAATCAGATGAAAGAAAAAAGCAATCATATTACCATGAGAATTTAAAGGGTTATGGTAAAATGGGATCCAGCTATATGAGCAAATCACAGTAACAAGTACTTAACCGAAATACTTTCAAGAAAATGTTTTTAGGGCTTAAAATGCATTGAGTAAAAGGCTAGTTGACCTCTTTTTCGTGGTGGATTGTAAAAGGCTAGTTGACCTCTTTTTCGTGATGGATTCCTTCGAAGTAGTATTCCACATGGTAAGCACATTCTTCCACATGGTAAGCACATTCTCTGGCCTCTTTGCAATAAGATATACATTCGCTAAAAATCATTAGAATTTCATGAAATCTTCCTTTTCCTCCCATTAATCCCCACCATAAATCCATTTCTATCTAGCTTCTGAGATCAAAACAATTTAAGACCTCCTCCATAATATGAGTTTTCCCTCAACATAATAATATAGTTATGAGATGACACGAACTTCACATGCAGTTCCTATCCACTTTTTAGGCATTGAACCATACTGCTCTCTATTTGATGTCTATTGTTGATTTTTTTAATAAACAGCCAGTTAATACAACATCAACTGCTAGAAAAAAGATAAGGAGTGGTGAGATTTTTTTATCAAATGAGTGAAAAAAGTATTTGGCCTCTTTCTTATTATTGTTCTATCAAAATCATTTTCACTCATGAGTTAAACAAATTACACATTTGTTTTTATGGTCTGGAGATAAATATTAAGCAACCTGTAGATTAGTTAACCATACCATAGTATTTACTAATGGCTATAATATTTGACTCGTAATTATACCTAGAGTGTGCAGTTTATATATAGCACACTCGATACATATCTTAACTTACAACCTTGAACACTTTCCAATTTTGCAAAGTTAGCTACTGGTTGCTAGCTACTGGTTGAGTGAGGTCACAAACTTGGAGGAAGTACTCTATTTTGTCAATCAAGCCATAAAATCCTGTTGGGCAATAGGAATTCTACCATTGATTTCACAAGGTTTAATTAAAAACAATGAACTACATTATATTTAGATGCCAGCATTCTCAGTAATTGATTAAGATGGAAACCTTTCTTTGAATCTTACACGTGAGACAAATCAGATGGAAGAAAAAAGCAATCATATTACCACAAGAATTTAAAGGGTTATGGTAGAATGGGATCCAGCTATATGAGAAAATCACAGTAACAAGTACCTAACAAAAATACTTTCAGGGAAATGTTTTTAGGGCTTAAAATGCATTGAGAAAAAGGGCTAGTTGGCCTCTTTTTTCGTGGTGGATTCCTTAGAAGTAGTATTCCACATGGTAAGCACATTCTCTAATAAGATATACATTCGCTAAAAATCATTAGAATTTCAATCTTCCTTTTCCTCCCATTAGTCCCCACCATAAATCCATTTTTATCTAGTTTCTCAAATCAAAACAATTTAAGACCTCCTCCATAATATGAGTTTTTTCCCTCAGCATAATAATATAGTTCTGAGATGACAAGCAGGAGTCCTCCATAATATGAGTTTTTTCCATCAGCATAATAATATAGTTCTGAGATGACAAGCAGGAGTGACCTGAGAACTTCACATGCAGTTCCTAACAATTTAAGACCTCCTCCATAATATGAGTTTTTTCCCTCAGCATAATAATATAGTTCTGAGATGACAAGCAGGAGTCCTCCATAATATGAGTTTTTTCCCTCAGCATAATAATATAGTTCTCAGATGACAAGCAGGAGTGACCTGAGAACTTCACATGCAGTTCCTATCCATTGGTTAGGCATTGAACCATAGTGCTTTCTATTTGATTTCTATTGTTGATTTATTTAATAAACATTTAGTTAGTACAACATCAACTGCTAGAACAAAGATAAGGAGTGGTGAGATTTTTTTATCAAATGAGTGAAAAAAGTACCAAGCCTCTTTCTTATTATTGTTCTATCAAAATCATTTTCACTCATGAGTTAAACAAATTACACATTTCTTTTTATGGTCTGGCGATAAATATTAAGCAACCTGTAGATTAGTTAACCATGCCATCGTATTTACTAATGGCTATAATATTTGACTCTTAATTATCCCTAGAGTGTGCAGTTTATATATAGCACACTTGATACATATCTTAACTTACAACCTTGAACACTTTCCAATTTTGCAAAGTAAAAACGTCCTTGCTAGCTACTAGTTGAGTCAGGCCACAAACTTTAGAGGAAGTACTCTATTTTATTCCATTTTATTACATTTTGTTAATCAAGCCATAAAATCCTGTTGGGCAATGGGAATTCCACTGTTGATTTCACAGGGTTTAATTAAAAACAATGAACTACATTATATTTAGATGCCACCATTCTCAATAATTGATTAAGATTGAAACCTTTCTTTGAATCTTACACTTGAGACAAATCAGATGGAAGAAAAAAGCAATCATATTACCACGAGAATTTAAAGGGTTATGGTAAAATGGGATCCAGCTATATCACAGTAACAATTACCTAACAAAAATACTTTCAGGGAAATTTTTTTAGGGCGTAAAATGCATTGAGTAAAAGGGCTAGTTGGCCTCTTTTTCGTGGTGATTCCTTCGAATTAGTATTCCACATGGTAAGCACATTCTCTCGCCTCTGTGCAATAAGATATACATTCGCTAAAAATCATTAGAATTTCATACAATCTTCCTTTTCCTCCCATTAATCCCCACCATAAATCCATTTCTGTCTGGCTTCTCAAATCAAAACAATTTAAGACCTCCTCCATAACATGAGTTTTTTCCCTGAACATAATAATATAGTTCTGCGATAACACGCAGGAGTGACCTGAGAGCTTCACATGCAGTTCCTTAATGTGGCACCATATACTTTGCCTTATATCACTCCCTATGTTGTACTTTCCTTATATCACTTAGTGCCATGTAATAGACTAAGCCATGCCTATAATTCTAGCTAGACCTAGTTTTATATATCATGAGTAAACCACTTGAGCTTAGTGCAAGTAACAAGCTTGATTAAGCTCAACAAGTGTAATTGAAAAATAGGCTCTTACACATGCACAAGACTATCAATCCTCCTGAAGATCGGACTATAATTACATAAGACATATTTTATCATATTCAAATTGTTGTTAGATAATTATGCCTCTCTAAATGCCTGAAGATCGGACTATAATTACATAAGACATATTTTATCATATTCAAATTGCTGTTAGATAATTATGCCTCTCTAAATGCCAAGACTAGTGTGATTAGATAAAGTTAATCCATAAGAGTGATATTAACTCCACGTTAAACCAGTGAGTAAGATGTAGCTGGTATTATTACTGTGTAGTGAACTAACAATTATGAAATAGATAAGTAATACACCATTTAGCCTAGATAGCCTTTGGTAAGGTTACTAACCCTTTTTTATGATGAATTAATAATACACATCAAGGTATTAATCAAGTATTAATCAAGCATGGTTACAGAGTATGCTAACGGTCTAAATAGATTACTCTTATGGTCTACCTCACATTAAAAATCAAATCTTTACCAAAAACAATACTCAAATTCTCAGAGCCACTTGCTCGAATGAAACAATCATGTTATATAATCTCAGTTTCATTTATTGCAACCTTAAATCCATCCTTTTTCCAAAAAGAATACATATTGTCCCTCTAACTCGGGATTTTTCCCAGATTTTAGTGACAAGCACATTTGAGAATAACTCTGTCAAAAAACTTACACAATAAATAACATTATGATTTTACTTGCATGTCAAAACCAGAACCCTGAAAGAGTCCTTTCCATAAAAATGCATAGATTTATTAGGCTAGAGTCTATTGTTAACTAATAAGCTATTTCTGCGAGTCCTTTCCATAAAAAACCATAGATTTATTAGGCTATAGTCTATTGTTAACTAATTCAAAATATTTCACTCAAGTAAGACAACAGGAAAATATGGAAATTAGAAAGAAAAGACAGAGTTATAGAAAAAGTAATATAGAATATACAAATGTATAGGGAAGTAGGGGGGAGTAAGAGGGTATGAGAATGAAGATTCCACAGTAAAAGTGAGAGCTCCAAGCTAGGAGACTCTGAGAAGGAGATCACTCATGACACAAGATTCAACAAAAATAATGAAGACTTCATCTCTGAGAGCGACAAGTTGACAACAAGGAGAAATTGATAATGAGTAACCTATTGCAAGGTTGTGCAATGGCTTAAAGAACCCACACAATAGATTAAAAAAAGGCACATTCCCATCTTTGCTTTTACATCAGTATCCCCAGCATACCGCGCTTTTACAAACTAGAAGTAAGGTATAGCCTTTTTATAAAAAAACAAAGATTAAGGTTTTATAAAACAAAGATTAAGGTTTTATAATTGTAAGAAAAATATTATTAGGTCAAGCCAGCAAAAATCGATTGTAAAGTGGAGAGCCTGCATGAACTTACTTGGTAGCGCTGAGGTTTTTCCATATATGTAAAATGGTAAAAATAAGTTCGATAACATAATTTTAAGAGAAATCGAATCAAAATATTTGCATTTTCACCCAAAATGATTAGGGCTACACCAACGTCAAAGACAATTTTTCTATTTGAACATTTCATGACCTACTCAAGTCCTATGCATTACTTTGCCTTATATTCATAGGAAATTTGTTATGGCATTATTAAAATATCAATCCACAGTCTAAGCGTATTTTACCAAAAAGGTTAAAACATAAACAAAACAAGAGACATAACTACATGGTGAATAGAACAAGAAATAGGACTCAAGGTTTCTGGGGAATAATAAGCGTAAATCACCTCCCTGACGGTGTACATTACCACTATAAAATTGAGTTTTGAAGATACAAAACCTACTTTATTAGAAATAGGAAACATAAACATAACCCGAAACAAAACAAAACTAGAATAGTGACTATAGAATTTTGACGGATAAGCAACTTGAACCCACCCATCTCCCTGCAATATCATGCACTTAAAAACTGGTGGTGTTGTAGAAGTGTAATCACAAAGGAATAGAAATGATAATAGGAACAAGAACTGAATGGAAAAGAGGTATACTAGTCATGCCTCTACTAACATTGATCTGAACAGTGTTGCCTGTCATCAAATGGGTATGTAGCACAGGGTAGAGAAGTCCATCGGTCAGGGGTAGATCGAATCTTTGATTCATCTCCCATCGTATTTTTAACAAAAATTTACTTGGGAATATCGACCTCCAAACTAAACTGTACTATTGAATGACATATGGCAAGCTATTAATTATTTCAAAAGTGAAAGTCTCTACATATGCCACCAATAAGGCATTGGTTCACTAGTGAGGTTAGCATAGTTTAACCCAACCACCAGGCTTCACTATCACTGTTGTTTGCGCCACCTAAATGGCATAACAGGAAAGCACGAAGCGTTTTTGGTAGAAAAATTACCATCCAGACTTTTCACCTAAGCCAACGGAAGTCACTCATGGGCAAGTTTCTTGAATTAACTCTTATAATTAAACAATAAAAATAAAATGTAGTTACCTACCACTTGAATCGGTTTAGTATCCTCTGGAAACTTCTCCCCTGGCACAGAGCCTCAATCCTGCTTATATGAGCTCACATCCATTTCCTCGGCATCTAATTTCATTGCTCTGGAACTCTTGGAACCATGTGGTACAGGCAAATTTAAGGCCTTTTTTGTGTCTCTGACATTTATAGGGATGACTGGATCATCACAATCGACCTGTGGTAGAGCATCTAGATGGTGACCTCCTATAGTCTTGGGACATTTTATTTCCTTGTCTTAGCCAACGCATTTTTGCTCTCTTTTCTGCTTAATTTCTTCATTGATTTCGAGGTTGGAAAGACACTTGTCGTCTTCTTCGGCACATAACCGATACCTTCAGCTCCATCTGCCTCTGCGGAATCTTGTACATATAGCCTTTTGGGTCCCTCTTGCACTTGTCTAGAAGTATTTTAAAGTTGTAAAGAGTGATGGAGGGTTGGGGATGGGCCATCGCACAAGAGTGTGGGGAAACTTGTGCAGATCCCTTCGTAGAATGAAACATAGAATCCAATTTCTTGTATTCAACCAAATGTATCAAATCAAACCTGCGACAACATGGCCGTGACCTTCCTCTTTCTTCCTTGGAAAAACCCTGCAATGTGAGGGAAATGAATAAATTTTGATATTTGAGAAATAGAATGCGATGACATGGTGACCTTACTCCTGATTCCCTGGAAAAAGCCTGGAATGCGAGGGAAATGAACAAATTTGGATATTTGAAAAACCCTGGAACGCGAGGGAAATTAACAAATTTTGATATTTGAAAAGCAGAAATGCGGAGAAACCTTGAATGGAACTTAAATGAAATGCTTTTGTGTTTTTCAATTGGAATTAAATTCCATTAAATGAAATGTGTAAGTGTTTTCTTTGGCTAGGGAGGTATTTCTCATGGTAATAATTAATCATATGAGGCTTGTTTTTGTGTATGAAAAATTATTTGAGGGGATTTTGGTTGATTTTTTAATGTAATCATGTTACATTAAATGTGAATTATGGTGACATAAACATAAGTTTTGTGTGGTCAAAAAATGCAGAGAAGTTGTAATGTTATAAGATTAATGATTATTTCTAATAAAATGTTTGGTTTAGTAAGGCTAACTAATCTATGGAGATGCTCCAATATTAGATAAGAAATTGGAGATAGAAAAGAAATCAAATGGAAATAAGGAATTTGTCTGGAGAAGATCATAAGGAAGAATGAGAGAGGAATTTCCATGGTGGTCTAACCCTAAGGTTTTTTCTAATGCGAAGATGGGTTTTTACCTGCACCTGGGAGCGATAACAGGGTGAGGGAATGGTCACAATGCTAGCAAACAAGGGTCAGTACACCTCGTTTATATTTATCCGCAGCGGTTTGGCAGCTTTTGGTCTCACGGGTTTTCTCGGTCATCTAGTAAGGGGATCGAACGGTGGAGGTGAACATTTTGTTCAGTTGGGCCACTGTCTCTTGAAGGGTGCAATGCACACCATCACATAGGGATAGTATAATGGAGTACATGTGAACATTATTTTGTATCGACGAGGAACTTGTGGATTATTCTTCTAATTTTCTGGAGGCTTCCCAAGTTTGGGTTGAGCGGCCACATCAACATCAAACTGAGGTTTCACCGATGATACACCATGAACCGGAAGTCCATGTCGATGCATTTACCTTGGAGATGGATGATGTGAAGGTTTCCCTAAATTTCCTAGGGTTTTCCCACCCAGACTCAATGGTAAATCCCAACTTTCTTCAACTACATGAGGATCAGGCTCAACCAGTCCTGAATATCCCATCACCATCGAAGTTACAGTACTGGGAACTTGAACAACAATGTCTTGCAACAAATGTACAAGGGGTGTATTATGTGGTAGTTGGGGGCGCGAGCATTCATGGGACTGATACATATGGCGTCATAAATACTGGGAATAATGTACCATGCTCATCAGGAGTAGACCCCCAAGGTTAGTGACTTTCTCCTACAGCTCACACTTCAGGATGTTTTGATGGCATCACTTGTGAGGAACCTGGTATTGAGAATATTAGAGCATCGGATTCGGATGAGTATGAGTCAGAAGAGGACGAACAACACCAGATAAACCATGCAAAAGGAATGGGGGGGGAAGAAAAAAACAAAATGCACCAAGGTGCATGGGTCTGTTGGTATTCAGAGAAGGTATAAGTATGTCCCAAGCTACATTTACTAAGAGTATTATGCTTCTTTGAAGGGTTCATGGTCGAAATTATACCCCTGGGTGATTGAAGCATTGGACTGTGGAGATCTGGGGACATTTATTAGACCAATTGCTAGTGGATATTACCATGACAAGAGGTTGGTTTGCACTCATCTCATCTTCACGCAACGAGACTGAGAAAATTGGGTCCTGTCAAAATATTGGCATATAAAGATGAGCCTGGTGCTACTCAAGAGGTGGTCACCACTCTTTCACCCAGAAAAGGAGAAATTGGGGGTGAGTTTGATATGGGTTAGACTCGCAGTGTTGTCGTTACAATTCTAGTCGGAGGAAATCTTCAAGTGCATTGGGGATGACCTTGGTAGTCATGCTTGCTACCAAACTTCATGAACTTACAAGAATTCCAGTTGTGCTTTCAAGGCTTATGTAGAAAGGAAGGATGCTACAAGAGGAATTATGTCTAAGTGACTATGGCACTCAAAATGAGGCTTTAATCTCCCTCATTCTAGAGATGAGAGGAGGAGCTAAGGGAGAGGAGTCTCCTTCTACCACCAAGTCAGGAAACCCGCAAGCCTAGTCCAAACTCTTTAAATTTTGAGGATTATTTAGGCTTGGGCTTTGTGGTTGAGCACTCTCTAGCCACTCCTACCTTGGAACTAACAGAGGTTGGCATCAATTTGAGGGATGCATAGTAACTCAATCAAGAAATCATATGTTGTTTCAATGGTTTTTGACCCTCGTCATCTGCCCTTAAGGATTGGATCTATCAAAACTAGGCTCATAACCTAGAAGTGATATTTTGCTCAAAGTTTTTTTGTGGTGATCTTCAAATGTCTTGAGGATAAGCAAAAAATCCTTGACCAAGGTCCATAGTTTTGGGGATGAGTTGGTCTTCCAGTGAAGCCATGGTTTCCCAACTACAATCCTCTCACTATGTCGTCAATGCGTACTCTAGTATGGGTAAGATTGCCCAGTTTTCCCATTCACTTTACCCATCCAAATCTCTTAGAAAAAGTGGGCAATTTAATTGGAAGATTTGTCAAAGTAGACGGGGAAAGACTTTTGAAAGGCATTTTCAGCTATGTCTACATATGTGTTTAGGTATATCTCAATGAAGGTCTACCAGATAAAATAGAGCTCAAGTGGATGCACATTGTGTATTCCCAACCCTTGGACTACGAAAATACAACTTTTTGATCTAGGAATTACCAACAAGCTAGACACCTACAAACTTTATGTCCCTTTCCGAAAGGGGCTTCCTCCTTAAAGTCATCTACGAACTCTAATCGCAGTTGGAGGAATCTTAAGGAAAGAAGGGGATTAAAAAATTCAACTAGACAGGGAAGAGACAACCCACAACATCCTAATACATTGAACAATAAATCTTCATGTATTTAGAGCATATTTTTTTGGATTAAATATTCCTCTACACGTTTCACTATAGAAGTAGATATGTCTATCATGCAATCGCTCAACTAACCCATAGGAAAAGCGTATTTCCTTCTGGCAGTTGCATGTGCCACATCCGTAGCTCGAACTGAAGTGCTACAAGAGGATAAGATAATGTTTGTAGTCCAAATATTATTAAGAGCTAATAATATTCGACTGTTCTATTTTTAGACTGGCAGTCTAAAAATACACTCTGCCCATATGTCTAAAAATAGAGGTCCATCTATTTTTACCAACATGACCAATCATCCATAAATAGCATCCTACAACTCATAGACCATGATCCATATGTCTAAGAATAGACATAGTCTAAAAATAGACTTTGCGCCAAAAATAGCCTGTAGGCCCACTTAGTGAAGGCGACTTCTTTTCACTAAGCTCCATCATCTTGTTGCATTTTCAACAAAGATCACATAGTACTTGTGCTTTGCTGTCGAAGCTACTGAGAAAGGTCCACACACGTCTATGTGAATTCTCTCAAGGATCGTCGTGGCGTGACTATCCTTCTCGTGAAAGATGGCTTTCACAAATTTTCCCAAATTACACCCCTTGCACTGATCTGATTGCGCAAGAGTGCCTTTAGGAAGCCCAGTAAAAATCTGCTACAATATCTTCAATGCTCCATGGTGAAGGTAGCCCAATCTCTGATGCCACACCTCGCCATCATGTCGGCTCACCACTCCTTCTGCCTTGCATGCCATTGTTGCGCAGACATCTACATGCAATTGATAAAGGTTCTTAACACGAACCCCTATCTTCCGGGTTTCTTCAGTTGTCTTACTGCGTAGGAAATCCTTTCCCTCGCTGAAGACAACATCATATCCCTTGTCTTCTAACATCGCCACAGAGATAAGATTCTTCTTCAATCCTGGAACATGCATCACTTTCTTCAATACGAAGGGTTTACCAGACTCCCTCTCAAAGGAAATGGTACTGATACCGGTTGCATTGTATCTACCATCATCGCCCATCTCGATGTGTACCCCAAGATCTTTCTCATCTAGATCAGAAACCAAATCTCGATCTCCTACCATGTGAAAAGACGCACCACTGTCCAAGAACCATACCGATCCCATCACACTTGATACCAAGCATGCGATCAACGAAAAATCCAGCTCAAACTGCGAGGCTAAGGCCTCTCCCACTGCAGATCTAGCAGCTTGCTTATTTTTCTTCTTCTGTGGACAATTTGTGGCATAATGTCTGTGTTGGTGATAGTGAAAACACTTCACCTTGGACATGTCCTACTTCTTGCCTTTCGCACCGGAACGACAAGCTTTCTTGTTCTTCCCCTTCTTTTATTTGGCAATCAAAGCGCAATTTTCTTCATCATATGCCTTTGATGAAAATATGTCCCTGGTATTCCGCCTGATATCCTCTTGCACAAGATCCGACCAAAGTCTCTCCCATCCTGGAAATTTCTCCTCACCATTGACAGAGTCCTGATAGGAATGCCAATTCTTCAGAAGACCAAGGAGAGCCAAGCTCACCAAGTCCTCATCATCGATAGTCACCCCCACACTTCCCAGCTTATCCCATCATTGGGTGAACTTCATGAGATACTTGGGCATATTGTCTCCATTCTCACACTTAATGTTTCTAAGTTTATCCTTGAGCACCAACTTCCTCTGGTCGCTCTTGCTTTGGAATAAATCTTTCAACGCTTTCCACATCAAGTATGGAGAAGCCTTTCCATGCAAGCTAGATACAATGTGATTCTTCATGCCCTCCAACAGAATCCTTCAACACTTTGTTGTCTTCTTTTGCCATGCCTCAACTTGAGCAGCATCAGTAGGCTTTGGGACTTCAGCATCTATGAACTCCTTCAACCCATTGTCATCTAACACCGCCTCCATCTGTCTTTCCATGCAATATAATTTGAGCTGCCTTCAAGGGCATACTCCAATCACAATCCATTGAAAGACATTTCAACTTTGACACCAAGAAAGCACTGCTGCAAATTCGAATTCCACCAGCTCAAAACTCAACCGCTTCTGATCTAAAATTTGTGAGAACAAAGTATTTCTCGTACAGAGATTGACTATATAGGCATTCATCGGATATCTCACCTTCTAAGAGAAGGATGAATCCAGAGGCTACCTGGCCCGATTATAGACTCTGCCTGAAGAAATAAAACGTAATCACTTTCTGAATAATAGATCTGATGATCAAATTTTGCTTTGATATCCTGTAGAACTTTTTCTACAAATCAACCAGCTCTGATACCATGTAGAAACTTTGAATAATATGACACTTATTCATAGAGATTATCCTGATTATACACTATTTGTAGAATGCATGCATAATACATAACCTCCTCTACTGTTGATCATCAATTTGCGGAATTAAGAAATAATCGCATGCACACATTGAAACATCAATCACACATATCAACACAGTATGTAATGGGGAAAGCATACAGTTGAAAACCCCGAACTATCTGTATATTATAATGATAGAGAACATGTAACAATACATAGTACAATACTTCTCACAAGTACTCAGTACTATCTCCACATGCTACACACAAACCAACTCAGATCTGAAGAAGTCACGGGTTCAAATCTCTTCCACTATTTGCCTGCCTCCACTGCGCAATCCCTGTTGAGAATGGATCTGATCCAAGTTTGAATTCCCTTGGCTTGTACTACACAATCCTCATTGGCAATCTCAATCAATGATTGTGCAAATATCATGCACAACTATAGTCACAACTAATAGTAGTCTCACCCTTTCACCCACCTCTAACACTTGT
>APFE030076303.1:1705-39826 GCA_000404065.3 Pinus taeda | reverse complement strand
AATCTACACTGTTTTGGACTTCTTTTGCTCTAAGGAAATCTACAATGTGTTGGACATCTTTTGCTCTATAATGTTGTTGTTAGCAATATGTTTGTATTTGTGATAGAATTAAATTTAACAGACATATTATAGGGACTATGCCATGTAGAAAATACAATTTTTGTCCAATGTTGGAGCTTATGAATAAATATATTATTGAAGTATGTTGTGCTTTTGCTTTCAATGCACAAATATGCAACTATAAAGTGACAAGCACAATTTTTTTAGCAACATGTATTATTTGTCTTTCCTCTCTAATATATAGCTATGAAGTTACAAAATCAATTTCACTAATTTCTAGATGCATAAGGTCATTTTTTCTTCATCAACACAAATATTTGACAAAACTAAAATTTACACTTTTCAGGGACCTAGAGGTTAACATCCCTATGTATTCATCCTAAATAATATGTCCTCAAATATTAAATGGTAGGAAGTCCTAACATTGGAACTTATATTTTGAAATGTAATTTTTAAACTTTCAAAATAAAAATGAGAATTATCTAGTACTAGAATTTTTATTTGGAAGAAAACTTCTAGAATGACTTCCAAATATTAAGTTTATACTTAAAATATCTTCACTAAGTGAGATATAAACAATTTTTTCTTCACTTAGGTCTTTTTAAAATCTTAAGTAGCACCAATTTTGGACATTCTTTGATGTTCCTAAGGACCATGTTGTAGTTCTCCAACAAGTTTTACAATTTTCTTAGGAATATTATTTGTACACATAAATCAATAATACAAGTGCCATTTCCAAAGTTAAATAGGAACTTGGTTGTTTGATATGAGTTAATATCTATCATTCTATAATGCTACCTAGATATCTAATTGTTAGGACTTCATACACAGAACACAAATATGTAAAGTACATTTTTGTATCAAGCACTCAATGACGGGGAACAATGTTTTAGTAAATACGAAATAGCTACCATAATATCCCAAATTATTTCATCCATATTCTTTTTTTGGAAGTTGTGTTTTGACTAATATATCATATCACACTTTACATGGTTTAACCTTAATTACAAACTATTGATTTTTTACAGAATTAGTAAGAATTATAATGGAAAAAGTAAATTTGACAAAAGGAGAATACATTGACATCTTAATTAGTGGTCAAGTTATTAGGCTCAGAAGGATTGAATCTACATAATTTGGAACTCTTTATGCATGAGAAAGTGTTAATGTAGGCTATGATACAATGTTGCTAAGTGATGTCACTCAACCACATTTGATTGTGGGGGATGTTGACTAAGGGGACATTCATCAATGGAAGATCATGGGTTTGAGATCCAAGATAGGTAAATCAAAATCTTGAAGCATGCGTTAAATATTATCTAAAGTACTAAATGTTTTGTTTGAGAAAATACTAAGCTTATTTACTTTTTTTACAGGTGCAAATGGTTCTTCTGCATTTTCTCTTGGAAGCAAGTTACATCATTAGCAAGATGGAGTGAGAGTGGGCCAGGGCTCCATATTCAATACAAAGATGGGGTATAAAGTGCATGGAAAGATGTTAAATAAATGATGCATAATGGTTGGAATTGAGGTGTTAAAACATGATGTGTCTATACCACATCCAACAGGGTTTAAGTATACATTAGGGGGTGTATTGGAATCTTATCAGATTTAACTAGAATCAGGTTGGAACCTCACTATCATGATCATGCCATAAATATTCCCCAAGATAGGTTTACCTTCATATGCACAAAGGTTTATCTTACACATGATTTTAAAGCAACAAGCATGTGCATTGCCAAAGGAATAATTGTTAATCACCGTGAGGATGACATGGCTGAGGGTAAAAGACTATGTGAAATGGAATTTGGTGTTTCTAAGGAAGAGATAGAAATTGCCAAATATGTAGGATTGGGAATAAGTATGAATATTTCTTGATTAGATCTTTGGGAAATTTCTAGAAAGTCTCTTCCAAAAAACATTAATTTCCAAATATAAATAAATTTCTCGATCTACTTGAAAAAATATCTTGAGATTAGGTGGAGATGATTCATGAATGTAATTTTGTCTTTTGAATGATCTATTAATATATTTCAGAAATAATTTTCAATGTTTGTTGTATATCAAATATTCCATTTTTATTATTTTTTGAGGATTTTTATATTATTTAGTACACATGAAAATTTTGGTTCAACTTCAATGTAATCATGCGACCATACTTTATGCAAATTACATGGCACTTTCACTCAATTTTTACTTTCAATTTTTTTTTATTTTTTATTTTAACTAACATAACTTCTTACTATATCAAATGCACATAATCAAATTCAATAATTCACTTAAAAACAATAACTTTTACACTCGGTATATTAAAACAATATTGGAGTAGCTACTTTAATATAAATCATTTAAACACTTAATGAATAAATGATAAACAATTGAAATATAGTTTGAAATACGATTTCCTGAATATTTCTTCTCATATTTGATATAAATCAAATAAGTCTATTCTATCACGTTCTAAGTCCAAGAGTGAATATGGTCTCTTGGACCTTTCTAGGGCATAAAGTTATTATTCATAATTTTTTAGAGTTTTATTTCTATGCTCAAAAAAAAATTAAGAGAAGTATTTCAAGATGAACATAGTTTTCTTGAGTTAAATGGTTAAGAAAGTTGGTAGTGTCACATATATTTTAAAATGTTGATGCAATGTGAGTAGGAGTTAGAAAATCCAATACAACTTAGTCTTTTTCATATTCAACCCTCTTAGCGTTACAAAGGTGACATACACTTTTCTCCCATGATGTTTTTGGAATTTACCAGTTATGCTTAGTTTCACTATGGTGATCATGAGAGTTTGTTTTTATTTTAAGAATGTTTATTTTCTTCTTTACACTACTCAAAACAAAGTCTAGATACTTCTAGCTTTCAAGGTTTGGGTTGATCACCTCCTTAATATAATATCTTAGCTTCTTTTTACCCTGTAACCCATTATCACCCTTCTATTTAATAATAATTTAATTTTGATGCAATAATATCTTTAATATTAATATCTTTATTCTGCAAATGATCTCCACATTTATCTCCCAATATCCTAGCCAAACTTGTTCATCCTTATGCCACCCTCACTTGAATTTAAGGTGGTTTTGCCTGGAGTTACAAGCAATTTTATGAAACCTCTTGTCTTCTATGTTATTTAACTTTTTATACATAAGATATCGATGTCATGTGGCCAATGGGAGAAAGATATGCTTCAATGAAGAGAATATGATATTAGGGCATATTTCCTTAAATCTCTACATAAACAAAATAAGTTACTATAACAATAATTGAAATTGTTTTAAATTATAGCAATAACAAAATTGGTATTATGCATTTAATAGTTTTATAAATCTGACACTCTAAAATGGTACCATCTCGTAAGCTCACTATAATAAGTCTATCTAGATAGGATAATCGCCATAATATCAAAGACAACTAAAATATAGGTTAATA
This sequence comes from Pinus taeda, assembly GCA_000404065.3. Taxonomy (NCBI): domain Eukaryota; kingdom Viridiplantae; phylum Streptophyta; class Pinopsida; order Pinales; family Pinaceae; genus Pinus; species Pinus taeda. The sequence continues at coordinate 36,331 of APFE030076303.1, read as the reverse complement.
ATAATATCGATTATTGATTATTATTAATGTAGTTATATACCTTTATATGCGAATTATTTTTTGAAAAACTTATTTCTTATGTAGTTTTTGATCATTAAGTTAATATAAGACAATAAATTATACTACTAGACATAAATTATGTTGTTATAATTTCTATTTTATAATTGGTTTTCATTGTTAAAAGAATACATTTAAACATAATATGAGTCTTATATAACATTTTCCCTTGTCGATTATAAAATGTTATCTACCTCCTAATATAATAAAATGTGGTACTCAATGCAATTTTTTTAACTAATAGTAGTATCTAAAATTAAAATTATTACAGTAACAAACATCTTACTAGTATAATTCTATCATTAAATAAATTTTATTGACACTTTAAAATTGTGTCAACCTTCTATTAGAATATTATCTCAACACATAGTGTGGTATATAATATATCAAATTATAATAATTAGTTAATAATATTAACATATAAAATATTATTTTCATCAAATAATATTAATCAAATATTTAATATGAACCATAACCAAGTCTAAGATTAAGACATCAATGATTTGCCTCTATAAGTTTGTATAAATTTGTTTCATGGAGTTTATCATGACAATTTTATCACAACACATGGTGAGATTTTGGATCAAATGATGGAAAATAATAGTGGAGTCCCAAGGGATAGACCTTGTAGAAGGCCGTAGGCCTTTGCTTGATTATTAGTTGTTTTGTCCAAGCCTCCCCAAAATTGGATTTCTAGTTTATCAATAGGGTGCAAAATCCACCCAATTATTTAATTATTAATTAATTAATAATTAGTTTCCTTAGTTATTTTAATAATAGTTTATTATCTATAAATTACTTAAATAATAATTACTAAGTATTATTAATAGTTAATAATAATAGTTATATTATCATAATAACTATTAATAAATTACAAATAGTACTAATTAATTAAAAATTAATAATGATAAATTTTCAACGAAAAAATGAATAATAATAATTAACAATAACTTATTATTCATTAAGACATGTAATATTTTCTTCTGGAAGTTTATGTCAATCTCTGTTATATAGTTTATTATCATAATTTTATCAAAAAAATAGTGAATATATTCTTTCAAAGTAGTGAATTAAGCAATTTTCTAATTTCTCATTTTGGAAAAACTCAATCTAGTTAAAGTAAAAAAATTCTAGATCCACTTAATTCAACAACAAGGGTATTTTATTACAAGGCCTTCAACAACATTCATTCTTTTGTAAATCTCCATATTAACTTGATTCAACATTAAAATAATTTGCAAGTAATTTCAAACCAATTAGAGACCATGAATAGGTAAAACATGGGGTTGTTGTGTACAATAGTATCAATACACAATAGGAGTGTGAAATCAAACTCTTAGAAGAAATTGATTTAAGCTAAATCATATTAGTATGTCAAACATCCAATAAAGATATTATAGTTATGGATAACATGCTAGATTCCTCAATGTTTAAATTTTATGTCTGCAAACTTTAACCCCCTTTCCCCAAACCTATGGGGTATTTGTTAATTGAATGATGATGATGTGAGGATCTTATTGTAAATGACAAGGATAGGTGTCCCTTGCATTGCATTGAAACTAGTCTACTAAAACCTTAGTAAAATGTTCATGTGGTCAATTTCCTACGGTCCATTTGTGCCTTTATGAAGCACTAATGAGGGGGTCATCATTCATCTTCATAGCATGCACGCAACCACTATAAAAGTTATACATTGTTGATATAGGCATTTCAAGAAGTTTAGGCACCATTGATCTATCTCCACTCAAATACAAGTACATCAAATGAGATTTCTTAAATGGGTATTCAAGTCATTCCATTATGATGGACAGTGTCACAAATTGAAGTAAACAAGAAACTTTAGTGGTGACTTCTTGTAAGTAGTGGAGGCAAGGGTTTCAAATATTAGCAGAGTTGATGGTAGTGTGGATATTGATCTCTCCTTGTTCCAATAAAATAACTCTATCCTTAGGAGAAACTGCTAACTTATTCCATTTTTAACCTTGTTGAAGAAAAAATATTATTCTCAATAATTCTTTAGGTTTCAACTGAGCTATTTCAGACGTTGTTACAACTTCAGTCTCAACAATCTCTTCGCTATCCCCTTTCTCCTTTTGTTATTCTACCTCAACTACTGGTCTCTTTGTAACAACAACATTGTTGATAAGTTATTTTGGAGAAGAGATCATATTAATTACAGTCCACTCTATTTTAGTTGTTGGTTGTTGTGTAATAGAAACATCATAAACAAGTTCTTCTAGATCAGTAAAATAATTTTCTTCTCCTTACTCTACTTCGACCATAGGTTCTTGCATAACAATAGTGTCATCAGTAAGTTGAAATTCTTCATCATGTGCTCCTACTTGAATTCCTACTAACACAGTAATAGATTCCATAGCCTTCACTTTGATAAAAATTTGTTGACACCTTACAATTCCTTAGTCTTAAATCAATTGATGATGTTATTTATACTTCCTCTGCTAACATGCATAGTCCAATGTCCTTCTTAAATTGAATATGTTTCTCCACCAAGAGAAGGTGTTTACTTAACTTCTCATTTTCCTTTTTCAAATTTTCAATTTCATAAACAAGAGGGTCTATTTCATTCTTACCTGGTGAGGGAACAACCTCATTTTCTTTTGTCAACTCTTTTGTTGTCAATTCTCCTTCTTTATGTTGTTCCTCGAATCCTCCCTAAAATTTTCATGTAGTATCAACATCCTCAAATAAAGGGACGTCTTGTTCTGCAGGATTTTCTTCTTCTCCTTCATCCTATTGTTCCTATATTTTTTCCTCAAATTCTGGTGTAACAACAAGGATTTCAAATGGAAAGGGATCTTGCTGTACAAAATTTTTGTGTTTCCCTCCATCCTATTGTTCCTCTGGCTTCTCTGGTTTAATTGTAAGAATATGTTCCTTAGGTTTTCTTGCTTCAATTGTAACAATATGTTCCTCGGGTTTCTCTACTTTAGTTATAAGAATATCTTCCTTAGATGCTAGGGTATCTTTTTGTGCAATAGCTACTCACACCCTTTTCATAGGGGTCTTTCCACCAATTGTCTTCTTAAATTTTCTCTTTTTCACCTTCACATTTTCTACAACATCCTTGCTTTCTTCAGAAATATTTATTTCTTTATTTGGTATTTCAGATACTATTGTTGCTTCAACAACAGTTTATTTTGGTCTTTCTTCTTCGATAGGGAACACATGATGGCCTTTCTCCAATAATTCACTATACACTTCCATGGGCTCCTTTGTTCGTGCCCTTTTTACTCCTGGATATTTACCAATAGAAGTATTAATAGAGGCCCACCTATATGGGCACACCTAATAAAATTGGAATGAAATAGACCCTCTTGTTTATGAAATTGAAAATTTGAAAAAGGAAAATGAGGAGTTAAGTAAACACCTTCTCTTGGTGGAGAAACATATTCAATTTAAGAAGGACATTGGACTATGCATGTTAGCAGATGAAGTATAAATAACATCATCAATTGATTTAACACTAAGGAATTGTAAGGTGTCAACAAATTTTTAACAAAGTGAAGGCTATGGAATCTATTACTGTGTTAGTAGGAATTCAAGTAGGAGCACATGATGAAGAATTTCAACCTACTGATGACACTATTGTTACGCAAGAACCTGTGGTCGAAGTAGAGTAGGGAGAAGAAAATTAGTTTACTGATCTAGAAGAACTTGTTTATGATGTTTCTATTACACAACAACTAACAACTAAAATAGAGTGGATTGTAATTAATATGATCTCTTCTCTACAATAACTTATCAACAATGTTGTTGTTACAAAGAGACCAGTAGTTGAGGTAGAATAACAAAAGGAGAAAGGGGATAGTGAAGAGATTGTTGAGACTGAAGTTGTAACAACATCTGAAATAGCTCAGTTGAAACCTAAAGAATTATTGAGAATAATATTTTTTCTTCAACAAGGGTAAAAATTGAAGAAGTTAGCAGTTTCTCCTAAGGATAGAGTTATTTTATTGGAACAATATGAGGGGTTGTTCAAAAAAATTAAGAAGGAATGCACTTAAAAGCTAAGAATTGAAGATTTTGTAAGAATTCAGAGAGAGAGGAATCAAACAATAAAGCAAGAATAGGAATTCCAGAGAGAAGTGTAGTTATTAAAGTAAGAGAAGTAACTCATTTATGAAGTTATTAATGGTTTTATGTGTGTCATACTTCCTTCTCTAGCTTATCCTTTATATTTTCAAGAAAAACATTACATATTTCAATTAACACCTCTTAAGGAAAAGTGGTCATACAAAATAAGTAATATCTAATATTTCTTGGAAACTTTTCAGAGAACCAATTCTCAGAGCAACATTTGTTGTGTGAGTTGTATCTACATGATCTCTCATGTTTTAGACATAAATATTTTAATTTGAAACCTTATGTGGGAGATGTGCAATTGAGGGCTTTTATATCTTTTGTTTAGATTCAGGTAGGATGGAAGCCTGAACATAATATAGTAACAAATAGTGTGGGGAAAGTAAGGTTGTGCATTAGAAATGAGCCTGACTCAGTTGAAGTTGTTGCACACAGATACAATACGATATGGTGATTTGCAGCCACCAAAAACTTTTAATGGATCACCAAGAAACTAAGGGAAACTATTATAGCTACTATGGAAATTATTGTATGATATATTTTTATTTTGACATCACGTGAGAATCGAAAGATTCTCATGATGATCTTCTTGTTGTATTCAAAATTATAAAGAAGAGAATCATTTGCATGTGGGGGTAGCGAAGATTTTAGATATATATGCTTAGAAAGGGGACAAGCACCAAATATCTGTGGTCATGATGTTTTGTTAATGAAAATCTCAACATTTTGGCATTATATTTTCCTCTATGTAGCCAGTGTGGAGTTAATGCACCAACCCTTGCTGAAGAGGAAGGGTCCTCCTTCTTAGTAAGGATCACTGGTTAATTAGAGTGTATTAATTAGTTGTATCAATTATTTACAATTATGTGATTGTTGTTACTGTCTATTTTGTTTATGCATTATTGATTGTACAACTATTTTGAATGGTGTGACGACATAGTCTTGGACTCATCCCTCATTTTAGTGTAGCAACAAGTTATTTACTTTTCAGTTAAAGATTGGATTGAACTTTACTTGAAAGTGTGCATTCAACATTTGGTTGAGTGATTGATGGGTTGCGAGAGTGTTGTTTTTGAGTGAGAATAGTTCTGTAACAATGTGGTTTAATTTGAATTTGTGTATTTTTTCATTGTGCATAACTATGTAACAACTTGAATGTTTGCTGAGAGTGAGTGTGCAAGGACCTTGGTTTGAGATTCGTTTTTCTAGTTGGAATTTCCTTGCATAAACTTTATGTGATAACCTTAATTCAATCTTACCCAGATTGATAATTAATGTAAGTGTGGACCTGTTGCTCCAATTTAAAGGAGAAATTGCTTCACTCAATACAATGTAAGTATCATGGTTGGGCCCACACGCATTACATTGTTTTTCCACCTTCAGACCTTCATTCACCACTACAAGGACGTCCTTGCATGAATTTAGTACATTCATTTGTATACACCATTTCATAAAATTTCATGGTTTCCATGTTGACCATGGAGGTTCCATGACATCTACAACAACTAACATTTTTCTACAAACCCTTGATATCCTTTATTGCCCTCAAAACATGGCATTCTTGCAGTCAATCTTATTCTATATTTATAAAACCACGTCATAGTCTAAAATTATGTACATGTAACATCTAGAAACTTGGGAAACCTGATTTCATCCAATGTTCATCTTACCCATAATGATATGGATGAATATAACCATAATATTGCATGGAACACAAGTCAACAATATTTATCCAAATTAACACATTTTCCACAACCTCAATAGAGAATTATAAAGGGTGAATGGCATCTTATTTGAATGGATTTTTTTTTAATATCTCAAATGGGTTTCTGACAGAATTTGATTTCATTCCTTCGTTTTAGATATATCATCAATTAAAGTTACACATGCCCATAAGGTAGTTTGACCACACATATTTTGAATTTCGAAAGAATTTTATCGCTTCAAAATTGTTATAGAACAAAATACCTTATATCAATTGAAATATATGTTCAATGCTTCAAATTATTCTTGAACATAATTTTATTTCATTGTCTATAAAAAAAAGTTATTGATAAAGTTGTAGTGATATGTCCATTTCAAGAAAAAATTAAAAAAGAAAAACCAATGTTATGTGTCATCCACAAATCTAAAGGTTATGGGTAACTCACACAAAAATCTTTTCTAAGATTCTCATTACCAACTCAGTTTTGGGTTAACCACAAACATTCCTTCTCTACATTAGCACTTGGAACATAATATTCATGATGGTTATGGATCATCCAAAATATCATGGTTATGGTTTAATCACACAAAACCTTTCTCTTCATTGCCACTTGGAACTTTCTAATAATGATAGTTACGACTCATCCACAAATGCACAATTATGGGTTAAACACACAAAGTCCTTTTCCTCATTGGATAATGACATATTGTAATCATGATGGTACATTGATCATAGTGGGTTACCTCTTTTATTAATGTTAGTAACGATGGGGAACCATCAATTTTATGAGGGGGAAGGATGATCCTATGTTTGGGGGGGGGGGGGGGTTGGGGGGGGGGTGGGGCGAGGGGGCCGTGGGGGGTTTGTGGGGGGCGCTTATTAGGTCCCTAAATCTTAGATATATACAGTCATAAAGTCATTCTTGTGATTTTTTTTTATTACTTTCAATGGTATGTTTGTATGCTTTATTTTTTCCTCTCGAGATGCCACATGCGGTCTCAGAACATTTCACAGCCTTTTAAATTGTAATCTTGACCCCAAGATATGGATCAATAAAGTGGTTACGCTTCTAAAAGTCGGATAACTCCAATCTGTGGAATGTTATAAATCATCATCAAAAAGCATTTGTTAATGTCCTTAATATAAATAATAAAAATATTAAATATTAATAATATAAACAATAAATAATAAATTAATAAATTAATTACATGCTCTAAATAAATATAAATAAGAATAAACAGAAAAATAGTAAAAATCAGTAAAGCTATCAAAAAGTAAAAACAAAAGAAATAAAACAAGAAAAATAGTAAAAAAAAACTATCAAAAAGTAAAAACAAAAGAATAAAACAAGAAAGAAGTAAAGTTGCATGTTGACACATGGAGTGTGTGCATGTGGTTTCCCTTCTAATGTTTTCTATATTTAATAGTTGGTGAGGAAGATGAGAGGCATTCCATCGGCCCAAAATAAACATGTAATTAATTAGATCAATCAAGAAATTTATAATCAACATGCAATTATCAACTAATTAACATCAAAGTTCAAAAGTATAGGTAGAGACACTTACCTCAGATTTCAGTTGATGTCTTCTAACTATAACAAGGTTTTTGGGATGACTCTCCACCCAACCATAGGCTCAATTACACAAAATCTTGTACAATTGGCCACCCCCGAGCCCTCAATCAACGTACTACTACCAGGGAATCCTTTGTCTTAGAACACTATTCTTCCAAGAGAATGAATGAGAGAATCTTGGAATGATGGAATTCCTCTCATCTTCCTCACCATCTATTAAATAGAGCAAACATTAGAAGTGGAACCACATGCACACACTCCATGTGTCAACATGCAACTTACTGCTTTCTTGTTTTATTCTTTCGTTTTGCCTTTTTGATAGTTTTGTTGATTTTTACTATTTTTTTTGTTTATTCGTCTTTATATTTATTTAGAGCATGTAATTAATTATTTAATTTATAATATTTATTATTATTTATTATTTTATTTATTGTTTATATATATTATATATTTATATTATAATTATATATTATATTTATTATGTTTGTTATTATTATTTTTATAATTTATTATTTATTATTAAGGGACATTACATACTCCCCCACTTTAAGGAACTTTGTCCCAAAGTTAAGTTTTCTTTTTTTCTTTTTTTTCTTTTTTTTGTAAGGGACATTACATTTGTTTTATTATTTATTACTTCATGTAATAGTCCTGGCACCCTCTGCTAAACTAGTATAACTAGCAGGCATCGAAAGTTTCAGAACACCTGTGAAATCCCAAGGAATCTCTGCCCTTTTTCCAACTTTTGGAATCAGGCATAAACCTCCTCGGTCTGTATCCTAGTCCAAGGCTTGCTTCCTTGGTCTATATCCTAGTCCAAGGCTAGCCCCAAGGCTCACGCCTGACTCATACCTCATCTGCCCCAAGGCAGGCATCCTGTACAGTGTTCAATGTCACTGGCATCTTGCAAGGTTGGCCCACTCCCTCCACAACTCTCTAAGGCACACAACCCTAGGTATCAAACTCCTTACACCCCTTCCAGACTTCGGCATCACAATACAATACTAGGCACCTAGACTAGAACATCAGGCACTTAGCCTCCTCAAGATGGTCCCATAACATATGTAGTGTTGATTGAGTTTGTCCCCAGCTCATATGGTGTTACTTATTCTCCCTCGTGCATATGGGCTCGCACGAGATCATCAAATAAATCGTCCCTCTTGGCCCATTTGTAGAGTCATGTGAATCATCACACCTCAGCATGCAACCAATGCGTTAGATATACCATCATAGTATCATAGAAAATAATCCACATGCCAAGTCTTGCATGTCATCATGTAACATTCATCATTTTTATTCGCAACATTATGAATAATAACGAACTGCATGCTCATGCATGTCATAAATTTGTACACAACTATCACATGCTTCACCTCATGAAATACCATCATAAGTTATAACATAAACATATTTGCATCAAAGACATATCATGACTTCACATAATAAATGAACCACTTGTCAATAAACCTCATATTATAGCATTATAATTCATATGCCATGTTATGCATATCATAATCATCATAAGTATTCAACATTAAATACCTATCATCACGTAGTAAATGAATATGTCAATAACATCATAATGCCTATGCATATCATCATCATCATAAGGATAAATCATCACTATTGTAACAACTATATAAATATGATCCACATGTGCATGATCACCCTCATACCATCATATCATGAGACATCATCAATATGAGAACATCTCAATACTGATCAAATATAGAATAATACTCTATAAGCATTCTTATCATGATTCATCAGAAAAATCAATTTCATTTACATTACAAACATTCCACTATGAACTAAGATTATTTAATTTGGACAAGAGATTCTTGCTCATTAAATAGTATTTTTAATTTTAGATCTTGAAACAGTTGGAAACACTACTACCATCATTTTCGATGAAAAATGTAAATGTGTGGTGTTTTGTGGAAACAACCTCTTTTAACACTATGGGAACAAAACTTGATAAGTTTCTCTATGTGAAGTCCTACTCGTGAATCAATGAGTGCAAATGAAGTCCTACTCATGAAACAATGAGTGCAAATTAGTCAAGTACCACCTCTATTAATTAACTCTCACTTCTTTTGTCAATATGTACACAATCCTTCTCAAGGTATCCTTATAAAATTTCTAGCAACGTTTCTTAACTATTATATATATATATATTTTTTTTTTACATTTACCGTTAAACATCTTCCTCTTTTATCGTCACTGGTCATTATGAAAATTCTCAACTTCATATCTTCACATTTTTAAACTATGTAGATCATCACTATGATCATTACCAATCATGGTTCTTGGTCCACTCATCAATACCCTTAAAAAGAACTTTCTTCTTGATAGAACATCCCTTCATTTCCTCCAGCCCAATATTCATAGATATATTTTTATTTTTCTCTGAGTCTTGATTTCCTAATATTCCATGTCTACTAGCTTCAAAAATGGAAACTTCGTCACTTCATTCTATTTTATTAAATTGACTTTAATTTCTCACCTCCAGTCATTGTGGTTTCTTTTCCTCCTCTCTTAGAAGCATAGCATTGATACACTTTGGAAATGTTGTTACTATTCCCCAACTTTGGTAATAACCTATAAATAAATTCATTAAGATGGCTACCAAATGTAATCCACTTATCATTTCCTATTTTAAGACATCAACATAATAAAATTGCCTGATCATACATCTTGTTATCCATAATTCATGCATATAGTTAGTCATCTATGGAAAACTTTACAATGTGGCCCTCCCATTACAGGGAAAAACTATTATAGATTTTGTCCTGCACACAACTTATCTCCTCCAATTGATCAATTTTATTACTGGTTTACTTCTTTAATCTATGTCATCATACCTTCGAGGTTCCTTCAAAATGACCTTCATTATTACCATGATTATTCAACTTCATTAGTTGATTGCTAATATTTTCTTCCTTATGTGCACCATCCTTAGATAGTCCTTATAGTGATACCTTTAGAGTACCAAGTTATGATTATACGAAACTCTTCCATTATGTTCTAAAATATGTTGCCTCTTCTTATTGATTTCTTACCATTGTTGTGACACTTCCTCTTAATCACCTTAAGTATTTATATCCAAGTTGGCCATAATCACATGAGCTATCATTAGTTATCATTATTAGAAAATTTGCAATTTTCTCCTTTCCATTTCTCCTTAGACAACTTTACCAATATATGCAATTAACCTTGAATCATGGAACCTCATGTAACATTATACTCAACATCATAACAGTTAATTAAACTAAACTGAAATCACAGTGTACGATTTAGATGTATCATATAGTTTAAACAATAAAACATGCTTTTAAATGCTCCATAAAAGTATTTGTCTTAGCTAAGTAAACAATCAATCTACTCATCAAAATCCATCAATGGAAATTTTGATATATTTGATAAGCAATCATCATTTCGAACCTCTTAAATCATACTATTGCTGGACTCTAGATTTTCAGTGGTGTGTGCGCTTTTAAATTTAATGCAAGGTGTATATCAGTTGTTCTCAAATATCTCTTTTATGTATGCTTAGTACTATGCATGTTATTTTAATCACAATTTGGAAGAGAAACACCTACAATATACTGTCTACCAACTGTATAATACAATAGTGAACCAACAAGTAAACTCGAATTTCTTTTTGGAAATTTCTAAGATATTCTAAGTGGGTATATTTTGACTATGACTAATATAAATGAGTATTTTTGGGGCTGAAACATTTCTGGGCCCAATATATGTTTCATGCTTGTGATTTAAATACTCTACATTGTTCCTAACTCTCATCTAAATAACTCAAGAAATAGGGATGCTTGCTCTAAAGGAGACTTTGCCTTTAATATTAAACCAATTATTAAACCAGAAAATGCAAGACTGAAATGCAATGAAAATGCTCTAATGAGACAATGTAGATCAAGAGTATTGAATAACCTGCTATCCAATTTGTGAAAGTAACACTTGTGCTACAAGATTACAAAAAACCTCTTCAAATTAATCAATGTGTCACAACAAAACTATATACCTTTAATCATGTGACTCATTTAGAATTTCACTTTGTTATATGGTTGCAATGGAATATAAAGTGTACAAGCACAAGTAGCTAGAGTTAAACAAGCTTTCCACAGAGAACCACAGAGGAAAAGGTCGGTATCCAAACGAGAGAGGAAACAAGAAAGGAGGCTCATTCCAATACTAATGCAAATATCAATCTGCGGTCTATAAAATGGCACAATGATGCATGAGAAAACCAATGAGGAACTAATGAATGCACCAAACTTTAAGTTATACCAACGTTAGTCTGCTGTCAAGAAATCCGAATTTTTTAGCCTATTGCCAAGAATATATCAGTCCTTAGATACTAAAATTCAATAACTAACTAAAGCAAAACTGCAATGTGATGTGAGTCACTAGATGATCCAATCAGTCCACGAAATCACTTGTCAAATGATCACTGAATGTAAGATAAGGAGTACTAATGATCTATATTCAAGCTTAGTGCCAAATGAAAAGGTAATATATCGTTGTAATGTCAAGATCAGACCTTTACTTAGATACTTAGATTATTGTTGTGATAATTATGTAGTGAATTTTTAACCAGATATGTATTAACCATGCAAAATTTATTTTTATAACCTTACTGAGATCAAAGATTCATGATATTAAAAATCGAAGCAATGTCTCTAGTTTTATTGTTAGCATCTGTTAAAATGTCATTCAAGAATTATAGGGTTTGTTTGATTCTTAATGGTGTTTGGATGGAAGTTGTTGCTGAAAGGTATGAGTTATAACATGAACATCCATTCAGAATAAATTACTAAGCTCAATGAGGAACAAGACCGGTATTCACCATTTTTTTTTCAAACTTGAATAACAATAACTCACTTGAAATGATAGTAGCCAACATCTTCAATACCACTGTAAACATAAATAAAAACATTGATCTTGATCTTAGTGGAAAATATTGCTTCTCATACAAAACTGTCAAAAATTATCAAACAGCGAGAACCCTTCACTAAAAGAGATGGGGTTGAGTGTAGTGAAAAATAATCTCACCAGAGTATACTATTGTTGCTGCTGTGAGCCAAAAGGAAAAGCTAGTGTTCAAAAAGCTCAAATCTTGGGTTGTGTTTCATTCACACAAAGAAAGCATTTGTGGCAGTAATCGTAGGGAATGAAAGCATCAAAATAGAAAGGATTCCTCACCATATTAATGAAAGACATGCAAAGTTCATTAATTCAAAGCAATAAATCTTCTGAATGAGATAAGAAAGACGATGATCCAAAATATATGGAGTAAGGATGGAGCAGAGCCTTGACCTAAAACATTTCTCAAAACAAAAACTGCTATTTTGCAGCTAAAGTTACTTGATACTACAAAGATTCAGAGAAGCAAATGGCAAAAACAACGGGCTGATTCTTCAGATAAAAACTAGCTATTTTGTAAAGAAAGTACATTGTATATGTCTGACAAATAGACAATCAATTGTAAATAAAATTTCTTGAGATAACATTTTATAACTACTTGTATGGTGGTATAGCAGTTCAAAAATGGCTAGTGACATTACCATTAAATAAAAACTCAAACATTGAATTGTTTTCTAAACTTAATACTACTAATGTTTTTATTTTTTTATTTTTTTGAGGTATACATAGGAGGACTATCTTTATGTCAGTAGGGATGATGCTAGGATGCATGAGTTTCCCTGGATTGAAAAAGAAAAATCCTCTATCAATGTCTGTCCCCATTATTTGAAAATATGTTGAATGATATGTCTTTAATCTGTAATTTGGATTAGTGTTATCAATTCATTAATTATTTCTAAATTTTCTCAATTAATGTTGCTTTGTTTTTTTTCTTGCTTCTTGGTGAGATAAAGAGAGTAAAGGGTTGGACGAATTACTTATTTCTACTTCTTCGTAGAGTTATCTCTGGAGTAATGGTGTTTAATTTCTTTATGACATTGAAAGTTTTGGTAAAAAAAAAAAAAACCATTATCTCTATTTTCATATTTTTGGATTAATTGTGTTTAATTTCATTTATCTAAAAGGTTTAGAATTAAAAAAAAAAAGGTCTACGTGAATAGTCTTGATAATTTGCTTTGCTAAATTTCTGGCTAAATGTAACGATGAAAATTAATTCCAGAAATGATAGATATATAAATATAAAACATAGCTTAATGTCAGAGGACTCAGATGCAACAGTCTCAGGGTTTGTATCGAACTAAGTATAGAATGTTTCTCATACTGTTAATCTGGTGTTGAAATTCAAGTAATATTGCTATTCTTGTTGATGTAGCGTTGAAATCCAAACAACATTGGTTAAAAATTGAGGTTAGAATCATGAGAATTATATAAGAGCGGAGAAAAAAATAATTTTTTTAATTTGCATGATCAACCAAATAGTTTCAAATTTGGCAATGGTCTGATTGCATGTTGTGCAGTAGGGGAAAAATATACAAAATAGTAGATTGAAATGAATCAAGAATCTTCAAAAATTTGTTTAATAAATTTGGCATGGTTAATACATATCTGGTTAAAAATTCACTGCATAATTATCACAACAATAATCTAAGTATCTTGGATCTTATTTTATGCTTCTTCAGTGATGAATCTTGATATTCAGTGATTGATAGTATTATTACAGTGTTTGGCTGCATTATTCCAGTGGTGTTGTTTGAGCATACAAGGTCTCTACATCAATTTTTTTATTTTTTTTTTTATAGTTCATCAACTTTCTTCTCATCGCATTTTGATAACTTATCTGGATTTTCATAACTAATCTGCCTTTGGTAGACTGTTATACTTATTAAACTAGCTACAACCAGCTTAATTCTTTAGAATCATTACAAAAGTCTGATGTTAAATTATGGAAGTGAGACCTGAAATTCCAGGGGTATCACCATTTGTTTTGGAGGATCAACTGTAAGTGTTTGGCTATCATTGCATGCATATGTGGGTGACTTGATTTCATTGTTAGAAATCTGATATTTTTTCAGAGGTCGGATATAGGTCTGATCTTGACATTACAATGATATATTACCTTTGCATTTGGCACTAAGCTTGAATCTAGATCATTAGTACTCCTTATCTTGCATTTGGTGATCATTTGAGAAGTGATTTGCTGGACTTATTGGATCATCTAGTGACTTACATCACATTGTAGGTTTTATTTAATTAGTTATTGAATTTTGGTATTTGAGGACTAATATATTCTTGGAAATAAGCTACAACAATCATATTTCTTGACAGCAGACTAACGTTGGTATAACTTAAAGTTTGGTGCATTCATTAGTTCCTCATTGGTTTTCTCATGCATCATTGTGCCATTTTATAGACAAAAATTGATATTTGCATTAGTACTGGAATGAGCCTCCTTTCTTATTTCTTCTCTGGTTTGGATACCAACCTTTTCCTTTGTGTTTCTCTGCTCTCATTAGAATCTCATTGCATGGTAAAACCACTCATAGAAATCTCATTTTCTTAAGTTGTTTCTGCTTGCATACTCTTACCATTTTCTAAACGTTGTTTCATAAAATGGACAGTGCTATAATCAACTACAACAGTTAATGGTGTGACAATGCTTCACTAATCTAAAAGTTTATTAATTCAAGGTGTTGCTCACATAGCTCTCTCTAGACAACTTGTTTATCTCTAGCTACTTGTCCTTGTACACTTTATATTCCATTACAAAGTGAAATTCTAAATGAGTCACATGATTAAAGGTATATAGTTTCGTTGTGACTCATTGATTCATTGGAAGATGTTTTTTTTAATCTTGTATTGCAAGTGTTACTTTCACAAATTGGATAGCAAGTTATTCAATACTCTTGATCTACATTGTCTCATTAAAGCATTTTCATTGCATTTCAATCTTGCATTTTCTGGTTGAATAATTGGTTTAATATTAAAGGAAAAGTCTTCTTTAGAGCAAGCATCCCTGTTTATCGAATTATTTAGATGAGAGTTTAGGAACAGCTTAGAGTATTTAAGTCACAAGCATGAAACATATATTGTGCCCAGAAATGGTTCAGCCCCCCCAAAAAAAAAAATACTCATTTATATCAATCATAGTCAAAGATACCCACTTAGAATATCTTAGAAATTTCCACAAAGAAATCTCAGTTTACTTGTTCATTCACTGTGGTATCATAACAGTTGGTAGACAGCGTATTGTAGGTGTTTATTTTCCTAATTGTAATTAAAATAACATGCACAGTAATAAGCATACATAAAAGAGATATTCGAGAACAACTGATATACACCTTGCATTAAATTTAAAAGCACACACACCACTGAAAGTATACAGTCCAGCAATAGTATGATTTCTGAAGTTCGAAATGATAATTGCTTATCAAATTTATCAAAATTTCCATTGATGGATTGCTTACTTAGCTAAGACAGATACTTTTATGGAGCATCTAAAAGCATTTTGATACATCTAAATCGTACACTATG
This sequence comes from Pinus taeda, assembly GCA_000404065.3. Taxonomy (NCBI): domain Eukaryota; kingdom Viridiplantae; phylum Streptophyta; class Pinopsida; order Pinales; family Pinaceae; genus Pinus; species Pinus taeda. Next base: position 20,420 of record APFE030076303.1, on the reverse strand, counting down.
ATTTTAGTTTATTTTAATTAACTGTTATGATGTTGAGTATAATGTTACCTAAGATTTCGTGATTCAAGGTTAATTGCATATATTGGATAAAATTGTCTAAGGAGAATGGGAAAGGAGAAACTTGAAAATTTTCTAATGATGATAACTAATTATAGCTCATGTGATAATGGCCAACTTGGATCAGATAAGATGTGTGCATAACAACATCTATAATAGTTTTTCCCTCTAATGGGACATTGTAAAGTTTTCCATAGGTGACTAACTATGAATTATGGATAACAAGATGTATGATCAGGCAATTTTATTATCTTGATGTCTTAAAATAGGAAATGATAAGCGGATTACATTTGGTAGCCATCTTAATGAATTTATTTATAGGGTATTACCTGAGTTGGGGAATAGTAACAACATTTCCAAAGTGTGTTAATGCTATGCTTTTAAGAGAGGAAGAAAAGAAACCACAATGACTGGAGGTGAGAAATTAAAGTCAATTTAATAAAATAGAATGAAGTGAAGAAGTTTCCATTTTTCAAGCTAGTAGACATGGAATATTAGCAAATTAAGACTCGGAGAAAAATAAAAATATATCTATGAATATCGGGTAGGAGGAAATGAAGGGATGTTCTATCAAGGAGAAAGTTCTTTTTACATAGTTTAAAAGTGTGAAGATATGAAGTTGAGAGTTTTCATAATGACCAGTGATGATAAATGAGGAAGATGTTTAAAGGTTTAAATGGTAATACTAATACTAATAATAATAATAATAGTTGAAGTATAGGAAAGAAATGTTGCTAGAAATTTTATAAGGATACCTTGAGAAGGATTGTGTACATATTGACAAAAGAAGTGAGATTCAATTAATAGAGGTTGTACTCGACTTATTTGCACTCATTGTTTCATGAGTAGGACTTCACATAGAGAAACTTATCAAGTTTTGTTCCCATAGCATTAAAAGAGGTTGTTTCCACAGAACATCACACATTTAATTTTTTCATGGACAATGAGGGTAGTAGTATTTCCAACTGTTTCAAAATCTAAAATAAAGATACTATTTAATGAGCAAGAATCTCTTGTCCAAATTGAACAAGGGTGAATTTACGATAAAGCAATCAAATTGTATTGAGATAGGAACTTGACGAGATAAGAAAAATATTTTTTTTGTGGATGAAAATGATAATTGTTAAGTGATGTATGTGTAAGTCAACATGGATCAACAAACCCTCATGCAAGTAAATTAAGAATGGTATAAAATTAGATCATGATGACCTAGTGTTTATATGAAATTGCACATAGCGATATTGGGATCGGTAAGCCAAAGGGTAAATGAATGTAAAACCAAGGGATTTTAATTTTGAGATAGATGATTTAAATAATGATTGTATAACTAGTAATATCTTAACAATGAATTTCACCAAAATTTCCTTGGGGAAGGAAGAATATATGACAAGAGATTAAGACTCAAGATGATGAGGCTCATGTGAAATTTAACAATGTACTTAGATGATTATACCTATGGTATAAATGGTCAACTTCCTAGTTGAAAGAAGTGGAAATGATTATTGAAAAACTAATTGGTATCTTCATGAAAACATAACACTAATAACATTGATGAGATAACATAGATCCTAGATGGATGTTGAATAATCTTAGTTCATAGTTGAATGTTTGTAAAGTAAATGAAATTCATTTTTCGAATGAATCATGATAAGAATGCTTACAGAGCATTATTCTATATTTGATAAGTATTGAGATGTTTCTCATGTTTCATGATATGATGGTATGAGGGTGATCATGCACATGTGGTTCATATTTATATAGTTGTTGCAATAGTGATGATGTATCCTTATGATGATGATGATATGCGTTGGCATTATGATGTTATGTCAAGGTATATTGACATATTCATTTACTATGTGATAATAGGTATTTAATGTTGAATACTCATGATGAATATGATATGCATAACATGGCATAGGAATTATGATGCTATAATATGAGGCTTATTCACATGTGGTTCATTTATTATGTGAAGTCATGATATGTGTTTGATGCAAATATGTTGATGTTATAACTTATGATGGTTTTTCATGAGGTGAAGCATGTGATAGTTGCATACAAATTTATGACATGCACAAGCATGCAGTTCATTATTATTCATAATGTTGCAATTAACAATGATGAATGTTCTCATGATGACATGCAAGACTTGGCATGTGGATTATTTTCTATGATACTATGATGGTATAGCTAATGCATTGGTTGCATGTTGAGATGTGATGATTCACAGGACTCCACAAGTGGGCCGAGAGGGCTAGTTTATTTGATGATCTCGTGTGAGCCCATACGCATGAGGGAGAATAAGTAACACCATATGGGCTGGGGACAAACACAATCAACACTACATATCCCAGTGGTTTCTTTATCTTGTGTAGCTCTTGATGGATAACTCTTGAAGGGCTATGGGACCATCTTTAGGAGGCCAAGTGCCTGATGTTCTAGGATAGGTGCCTAGTATTGTATTGAGATGCCGAAGTCTGGTAGGGGTGTAAGGACTTCGATGCCTGGGGTTGTGCGCCTTAGTGAGTTGTGGAGGGAGCGGGCCAACATTGTGAGATGTCAGTGAAATTGAGCACGGTACTAGATGCCTACCTTGGGGCAGATGAGGTCTGAGTCAAGCACGAGCCTTGGGGCCAGCCTTGGACTGGGATACAGACCGAGGAGGCCAGCCTTCGACTAGGATACAGACCGAGGAGGCTTATGCCTGATTTCAAAAGTGGGAAAAAGGACAAAGATCCCTTGGGATTTCCTGGGTGTTGTGAAACTTTCGATGTCTGTTGGTTATACTAGTTCAGCAAAGGGTGTCGGGACTATTACATGAAGTAATAAATATCCAAATAAATGTAATGCCCTTAATAATAAATAATAAATAATAAATATAAATAATAAAATATTAAATATTAAATAATAAATAAATAATAATAAATTAATTGCATGCTCTAAATAAATATAAATAAGAATAAACAAAAAAATAATAAAAATGAGTAAAGCTATCAAAAAGTAAAAACAAAAGAAATAAAAAAGGAAAAATAGTAAAAATCAATAAAACTATCAAAAAGTAAAAGGAAAAGAATAAAACAAGAAAGTAGTAAAGTTGCATGTTGACACATGGAGTGTATGGATGTGGTTCCACTTCTAATGTTTTCTCTATTTAATAGACGGTGAGGAAGATCAGAGGCATTCCATCATTCCATGATTCCTCCATCCATTCTCTTGGGAGAATAGTGTTGTGAGACAAAGGATACCCTGGCAGTAGTATATTGATTGAGGGCTCGGGGGTGGCCAGTTGTAGCAATAGTTTGTGCAACTGAGCCTACGGTTGGGTGAAGAGTCATCCCCAAGACTTTGTCGCAGGTAGCAAAATCCAACTAGTGTTCAACTAGCATTCCACAGGTAAGTTGTCTCTCTTCGCTCATATTTCTGTAATTTATCACTCATATTTCTGTAATTTAATGATAAAGTGCTTTGAGATTATAAATCGCTTGATTAATCTAATTAATTATGGGTTGTTATTTCGGGGTTGTTACATAATTGAAAACAACAAAATATTATTCCATGTGTAGGTGCTTTCAAGCTCCCAATATGAAGGGTACGTGTAACTCCTTCAGCTTTAATATGGCTCTGGGACATGGCATTTAAAACAATATTGATAATAATAATAATAATAAATCAATCATAAATAAAAATTTAAATGTTCATCTTAAATAAATTATTTCAATATCATTTTGAAAGTAAAATGTTTTTTTGGTTAGAAAAAATTAATGGTGTTTTGGTGTGTAAGACGGAGATAGAGAATTCCTTTAACACATGGATATCTCTCATACATAATTATGTTTAACATTCATATGATGTAGTACTTACTATGAAAAATATCTATAATCTCTTTTATAAGAAATGAAATATACTCATACAACAAAAAGCTATTTCAATATAAGTTATAAATAAAATATTTATATCTCACAAATAAAGTATATATAAATCATTTATACATTTCACAAATAAAATATATAAATAAAATTTAAAAAAATATCAACATATCAATAATATACATTATATGTCAATTTGGCACATTGATTTCAACTCCCAATAATTTGATTCATTATTTTTTCAAAGATATAAAGAAAAATGATAATGGATTTGAATTAATTAATAGTACAATTCAAAACCTACATAACGTTCTTTTCTGAACAACTATTAGATGAAGTATCAATAATAGTATGCTTAAAAAAAGGCAACGTGAATTATATTCCATATTGATATTAAAAAACATATACAAATATTATATTTATATGTTATTAAAATTTTATAATAATAAAAATAATGTGATCAGAAATAAAATAGAGAAACAAAACGGTGACAAATAATAAAAAAAAAGCGAATATAATAATTCGTAAAAAGGAATGTGAACATAATAAATGACTATATAAATCCATTGTGTAATAACCATATATAAATGCATTTTTTTAAAGGTAAATATGTGATGTTGCAGCCAACCTAAATTCATTTTATCTAGAGATATATTCGAGAAGGATTAAATTTATTATGATGCAAACTAATTTTTTTTTCCTATTAAATTTTTTTTTATCGTTTTTAGTGTATTATAAATCTGAGATTGAGATGGATAAGTATTGTGAAAATTTCATGTTAAATATGGTAAGAAGTGAATATGTCTATTAAATTTGGGTGTAAAAGCATGGTTATGAAAATAAGAAAATTTTTATTTAAATTCTTTACTTTAAGTGGATATTGAAATATTTTATATTTATGAATTAATATTGGAGTACATTTTTTTATTAATAATATTTATTTTCAAATATTTATTTTATTGGATATTGAATTTTTATATTTAAATTTTTATTTGATATTTAATGCTTTACTTTAAGTGGATATTGAAATATTTTTATATTTATGACTAATATTGTTTTTATTAATAATATTTATTTTTCAAAAATCTATATATCACTTACATGTTGAGTGGGGAAGGAATTACACATCTACATTATACTAAGAAATACACTATTGAAATGTTTAACTAGTAGCATAGATCCATCTTACAAGTGTAGCAATACACTAAGAAATACACTTGTAGCGAGGTTACATGTTTTCTAACATCGCTTTTGTACCACATGTAACGCCCCACTTCCTCTAACCACATACGCATACCAAGTTCTTTGTTTCCCTCTTATAACTATGATTAATGGAAAGAACGATACAAAATGATGACTATACCCATTTAATAATCATTTGAGGACGAAGATGAAACTTTTAAATAGTTGTTTATTCTTTTAGACAATGTCATGTCTATAGCATTAATAATTTAGATAGTCATTTACTTGAAGCTTCTATTTAAAGGAACATCTATCTAGGTCAACCATTGGTTTGTTCCATAAAAGGATTAAATCACTCCTAGGGACTTAAGAATAAGGTTTCAAATCTTTTTATTCATTCCCAATGTTATTTTTTTCTATTCCGACTTTCATATCTACACATATGTTAATTCAATAAGAAGCATAGGTATGTGTGCATTCTTAGTTCCATATTTACTTTCCTTGAGTAGTATTTAGGGGTCATCCATAATGGTGGAAGTCCCTTTTAATTAAACACTGAATAAGAATATCATACTAGATTCCAAGTCTATTGGTAAAATAGCCACTTAGGGGTTGTTGTTCATAAGGTAAAGGTGTCATCAAGGTTAAATAAATCACTTGTCCTATAATTTATTTAGATATTATTATAAAATTAGGCTATCATTACCCTTAATAATTATTAATGTTATGCATTACTCTAATAATGGTATAACTTATAGGTTGACAAGGAGCCGTAAATCCTTATATTATATTTTTCTAGCACCTTAACCTTTATTTTGCATAGTGTGTCATACCCCTTAACCTTGATTATAGATGTATGTTGTATTTTAACTATTCTGAAAGTTCATTCTATACATGGAATCCTCTTTCTTCTATCATCTTATTTCACAAATACAAGTTTTCCATTGTACTTTGCTTGTTGAGGGCTTTCCAACAATATATTTTTTGCTTAATTTTGAGCTTCAAGCACAAGGTTATGCTTGTTAAAGTTTTACCCCTTTTTAGGGCCACATAATTAATTTATACCAACCACTCAACTTGAGACATGGAAAACCTCAGGCACATAGCACCTCATGTAATTCACTGCTACTTCCCAACTATGATATTAGGCATACCACTATAATGCATAATTTTACGCCTTGTGATTTTCTTCATTCACCTAAGCATCCCATATGCTGGTATACCATTCAATACGCTGATATACCACAAGCCATATTCATCTAATATATTGATATTAGTATTATTGGTAAATCCATATGAATGCATAAATTCACTGGTATGGCCATACTGTTGGTATACCATACACTCCTTGGCACAAATTCTCCAATATGCTAATATTTCATAATCATATATTGGGGTTTCAAATTTTTTTATGATGATGTTTAAACTACAAGTTCTTGATAGGCCAAGGGATAACACTAGCTCAACTTGGCAACATAGACTTCCACATCAACTCTACCTTATAATAATTATATGAAACATGCGAAATGTGACACATCCTTTCCCACATTGCAAGGCAAATGTGTTATATTGAGAGATCAAGATATCATTATTTTCCCAAGATTTTAGTCATGCGAACTCATGATATGTTGATATACTGATACGCTAATGCAGGAGTCCATCCTACCACATTTTCCCATAACTCCTAACCATAACTAACACATGACCTCTATTGACATGTCCTCAACCACATTACACTACTAATATGTGTTACGTGTGACTTAGTTATGCCCATCTGGCATGTGAATTAAATAAATTTGGGAGACACATGTCATATATGTGGCATTTGTATGTCATTACCTTAAATCATCATGACATCATCCTTTGATTGCATCAATCAAAAGTTTCCACCTTGGGTCTCAAGGGTTTCCAATTGTTTTTTATGTATTTTGTTTTCGCTAAGATGTCAATATCCGTAGCTTTCATTCCTTAACTAATGGGAAGCTTACACAAGGTACTTTACTATATGATAACATTATATTCAGTATAATAGAACCTGTATTACAATATCTAGGTTTATGTATGTGTCAAGGTTTTGATATCAATTAACCACCAATCTCCCACTAGGTTTTCCCTCCTATGTCATTCTTATAAATTGAAAAGAAATAGGCTGCTAGTTTCCCTCTATCATATTGAGATGATATAAAATGGATATGCACTAACCCCATAGGTTTCCAATATGTTGATATGGATAGTGCTCAAACATGACGCTAGTTATAGGGATTTTTATTATAGCTCCTAGGTGCTAGAGGTTCAGGCCTTAGGAAATATTGGTTTAATGATAGAGTTATTACTCATTGGGGAGGTGTGAATGGATAACCTCTGAATAAATATTGTTGTGGAGGAAGAGAAGGAATGTTTAGAACAAATATCTAACATCATTTTTTGTTAAAAGGTTGGAAATCATGTAATTGAATAGTTTTAATAAGGGATCTACATAGTTGAATATCCCACTAGCACAACCTTATTTAAAAGAAAGTGATTTGAGGTACTAATGAAACTAATTCATTTGGGTGGATTACAAGTAAAACATAAAAGTCATTTAAGTTAATTGAAGATTGATGCATATTAATTACATAATTTCCCTTGTAAAATTATGATGAGATTCCCACAGAAGGAATTCAATGCTAAGATTCAATTAGAGACTAGAATCAGTAAATTACAACTAAATAATAAAATGGTTTTTGAACAAAATTGCAATTACATTCTCGGTCATGTGATCACAAAGTTACTGTTGGGTTGTCATAATAACAATTACGGTTTCTCTTTATGCAACTATTAACATTCATATTTATAACCTCATGAATATCTCATATAATAGATGCAACTTAACCTTCCTCGACTACCTAATATTAATACTTTTAATTTTTCAATAGTGGTTATATTATCAATTCAACTTAATGTTCATCAACTAATTAATTATCCATAATTATAGGTTATCAAACTATCTACTTTTACAGATATCATTTTAACATTCAACAATTTTTAAATATTCAAGGTGAAAACTTACAAATAAATCTTCATCATTGGTTCGTCTACTATCTAGTTCCTTATAAGAGAAAAGCATGATATATAAATCAAGAAAATACCATTTGAAATTCACGAGTCCAATTAAATATTCCTATTCAAAATATATTATAACTTTCAAAAGCTAACTCATATGATGGCAATCCCTTATAAAATTAAGACATATGGATTTATCCAAAATGTACAATGATTGTGAGGGTAAATTTCCATGGTTAAAAATATTGTTCCATGTCCATGTAAGAAGGATGATGTTTAGAGAACTCTGCTAGGATTAGGGCTTGATTATATAGCAAATATTCTTCAAACCTTGATCGCATAAGAGAATCATGAAACTCTATATGGGATACATTTCATATTTGGACACTATCACCACTTCTATATATGATTAAATACATGATTTCTCACATGGCGAGTGGTGTAACCCCCTCCTACAAAAGGGATGTGACTAGAGAAAACCATTTTCATGCTACTATAGAGGGAGGATCTAGAGCTACAAAAGAAGGAGGAGAACCATGAGACAATATTATTCTAAGAGCACAATGTAAATCTTGATTTAAGAGTTGGTATCTTCCTAAGGAAACATAAAAAAGGAAGGAGAGGGAAAGCCCAATCTCATAAGGAATTTACTAAGAGAAGAAATAGGATGAACAAAGATTCAATTCATATAGTTGAGAAACACTTGGTTAATACTAGATAGGTGACATTATTATCTGAAGTGTTTTCCTCAATAAAACATGCCATGTGATGAATATTATCTCCTATAACATCTTTAGTCTCAATAGTAGAGGTAAGAAAATATATCTTATAAACTATATTAAAAATGAAAACCCAATAATATTTATGATATAAGAAACAAAAGTTTCAAGTGAAAAAGTTAAAAAAATCACCTCTCAATGTTGGAAGGCTTGTGACATCATATGTTTGATGCCAAAGGAAGCTTCAAGGGTTTGTCCATTCTCAATAACCCTCAAGAGGTGTCATTCTAATACTAGAGAACAATTTTCCATATTCTCTCAGGTCACTTTCATTATGTAAGAGCCCGGGAATCATGGTTTTTAACAATGGTATACAACTCACACATTCCTATGGAAAACATGGACTTCATGAAAAACATATAAATAATAAGGTCCATAATGGTGAACTCTGAGTTTTAGAAAAATAATTCAATTTTATTAAATCTCTTAAAGGGAAGAAGGGTGGAGGGGTTTAGAAGATTAGAGCCAAAGGCACAATGTTTCATCACTCTCTTACAACAAATTCATGTGAAAAATATAACCACTATAATTAGATTTATACTTGGAATAATTATAGGGGAGGGAAACATTAAGTGGCCAAAATATTAAAATGGTTTATAGTGTTATAAGCCCTATTAGAAATGGATATTTGTTGAAGACCCCATCTTTCCAAGTATCATATTATACCATTGGCCAATTTTTTTGGAGCTAGAACTTAAAGAGGCTCCCCATAATCGACCCTTTAGATTTGAAATATTTTGTCTTCATGATCTACATTTTCTACCAAAATCCAAAGGATATCGAGAGGAAATACAAACCAAAGGTAAAAATTGCATGTAAACCTTTCAACTTAAGCTCAAATAATTTAAATCCAAACTAATAGGATGTAATAGGAATGAATTTTTCCCATATTATCAAAGAGAAACAACTTATGGAATCCCATATATAATAGGTCAAACAACAAATTATTCTAAGAGGATGCACAAATTACTTGGTAATGGAAGGGGGATAACTAATATATCAAATAAAGTAGTCAAGGAAGCATGAGGATATCCTTTGGAAATATAAATCCCAAGTGCAATGGCTGAAGGAAGGAAAACAAAACTAAAAATCATTCCATAAAGAAATGGTAAAGCATTAACATCATAAAAAATACTTTCCCTCTCATCTCAAGATGGGAAACATTTTGTGTGACATATAGAGTTGGAATAAGAGTTTGTTTCTTGATATCACTCCCTATGAAAATAATTTGTTCCAAATAGATCGATAGTCATCCAAAGAATTACATCTCATATACCAAACATAATTCATCCAACCCAAAACGAATCCCTATAGAAGAAGTCTCATTTACAGAGTTGGATGATGTGGTGATGGTGATGGAAAAGACTAAAGCTCTAGGGCTAGATGACTTCACATTATACTTCTTCCAAGCATTTTGTACTTTCCTATGCTATTGTCAAAGAATATTACCACTCTCAAATTGTATGGCTTGGACTTAATGCTACCCTTATCACATTAATCCCCATATCTTATATATTATACTATGCCAATGGTTTTATACCAATATCCCTTTGCAATGTTGTTTACAATCTTATATCGATTGTCATTGTTAATTGCCTCAACCCTCCACTTAATAATATCATATCATCAGAGAAAACTAGTTTTGTTGAATGTTATGAAACCAACTCACAAAAATATATAAAAGATAGATCAATGCCTCAAAAATCCGCCTCTTCTAGGGGAAAACCTCCTTTACATTACACAAATGAACAATACTTGGATGAGACAAATGATAAGACCTCCTTTCTATATATAGGAGTCTAAGGGGTACCAATAAAATTAGGGCCTACATAACAATAATATTGTAGAGACACAATAATACAATAAGGGGGTTGCACTAATAACAATAAGGGGTTACACTTTGATGGGATAATGGTATCTTAGAAGGTCATCCACTCCATAAAAGAATCCAAGTAGGAAGGAATTTCAATAAAATAAAGCTCTTGAAACCCTATGACCAGTGGAATTGGGAATAACTTCTCCAAACTATTCAACCATTTGGTTTTTCAAACCAGTGGATTACTTGGATCAAATCATTACTCTTTACCCACTTTTTCTCCATTCTCTTTAAATCCTCCCCAACATCGAATTTTAATCCTTCCAAACAAATTCAACAAGGGAGTCCCCTTTCCCCATTTTTATTCAGACTTTCGACTAAGGGCTTATGAATATTCCTTAGAGAAACTAGGCATCAAAATAAAATTAGAGGACCTATTGTATAGGGTAACGATCTTCCCATCACCCATCAATAGTTCATTGATAATATTATACATTTATGACTACCAATGATGGGGGAGATTATGACTTTGAAAATAATTCTCAATCAATTCATGGAGGTTTTAGGTATAGTGATTAATAGTGACAAAACCAATATATATTTTTTAATACTAATGTTATTGCACAAAAATGCCTAATGTGTATTTTGTATTTCTAAATAGGTAATTTCCCCGCTAAGTATCTTGGAGCTCCACCAGTGGATAATTCCTTGGATGTAGCGTATTCACATGACATACTTCAAAATCTCTTCAAAAAACAAGATAGTTGTGCATTCCACAGATTTAACTTAGTAGTTCAATTGTTTCTACTCAATTCCATACTTCAAGCTCTCCCAATATACCAATTACTAGTTTTAGTGACCCCAAGAGAAATATTCAAAAATTTCACTACTTTGTATAGAATATTTCTCTTTAGAGGAGCTAATAAGGAAATAAAATGGTCTTTGGTTTGTTGGTAGAAAGTTTTCATCCCCAAGATGGTTAGGGGTCTTAGAGACCTAGATATTCTCAAAAAAATAAATGGGATCGAAGATTTCATTGAGGTGGATTTAAGGAGATAATGAATTATGAAAAAAAAATGGAATAGGTATTATTACCACCCTCTTCTCAATTAGCTAAGCTAAGAGATACAAATACCCATTATTCTCCTCAATATAGAACCTAGCATGTGAGAATTAGAGCCTTTCTCAAAATCATGCCTTCTAGGTGATCCAAGAGTGCTCTCATGACACTATTTTGGAAGGATGATTAGAAATAAATCCCCCACCTAGGGGATCATGAAGAAATTTGAGATATGGATGATTTTACAATATCTCAATAGTGTACCACAATAGAGGACTTTTGGAAACCTTCCTCTCGATCTTCTTCATGGAGAAGATGGAAGATGGTGGAGGATTAGCTTGAGCACCTAGCCATGATAGCCTAGACTATACTAGCTCGAGATCTACATAGTTGTAAAATTTCTATTGTCCAAGGCTAGTTGTTACACTCAAATAATCTTAAATACACTACTGGCTAGTCATAATGAGCTTGAGAGAGAACTACTCTAGAGAAAAATTTGGATGCGGGGTCGTTGGCCTAAAGTTGCTTAATTCATATGGTTGGTTGGAAAGAAAAATTCCTTTAATGGGATCAAATTCAAATGAAGGGATTGAAAGGACCCTCAATATTCCCTCTATGTCAAAATTAGGAAGATAATATGGAGAACTTCCTAAATGTCTTTCCCTTTCTATAAATTTTATGGACTTAGATCTTATGTCTCTCTAGATATTCATACTGGAACTATAATATCCTTGGCAACAATCGAGGAATGGTGAACAAGCACATTCAACAATCCAATTTAGAATCACACATCGATATTGGTTACAATTTTTTTAATATGGTTGAATTGGAAAGAAATAAATAAGAGGATATTTAAACAGATGGAAAATGAAGGCATACATGTCTAGAAAATCATCAAACAAAGCATTAGGAAAACCATCCTCTCAAAGGATTTGATTCAAGAGGACTGTAAATTTGATCAACATGAGATACGGATTTTATCCAAATAATATCTCTCTCCATATGTGATCCCTAAAATCTAAACCAAGTCTCTAAAAGGGAGGAGTGACTCTCCGACAATATTTAATCCTCCCCCAATGGGCTTTGTGAAGATAAATTTCAATGGTTCCTCTAAAGGAAATCCTCACTAAGAAACATACTGTAGGATATTTCACTATTGGGAAGGATGAATGTTAAGGTTGTATACCACAAATTATGGCATAAATAGTAATAATGTGGAAGAGTTCCTTGCTCTAGAGATTGGTTTGAGTCTAGCCAAAAATGAAGATTACTCAAAGTGTTTGGTAGGCTATGACTTTTAGCTGGCTATAACAATGGACAGGAGAATAATAAATGGGGCTTGATAGAAAATTTTTGTAAGAGTTAGTGATTAGAGAGCCTCATCTCATTTATTCTAAGCTTGATCCAGGTCATCCCCTCCATCATCCAATGTTCTTGCAACAAGGTAGTTTACTTTCTAGTTAATGTGGGATGCCAACACCAAAACCTCTACTTTGAAGCAATATGGTTTAGTGAGGCATGGTATAATTGGAAGGAACACCTTAAAAGCATATTAGACCACACCAAATTGTTCCCAATCTAGGTGTTTGAATTCAAGTTAATGGATGGGGGTGCAAGCTCGACACCCCACTGCCTCTCATTAAATTTAAGAGGGGGTTGGTGTGGCCAATCCACCCCATCCATTCAGACGTGAAAACAATGAATCTTTCCTTTAACAATCATATGGAAGACAACCCTCCATTTGAGCACTCTTGGCTAGGGCTCTTAGCTAAATGCTTAATTAGTATGCTTGAACCATCCCCCCATGTGCAAGCAGAACAATTCCCTTGCAGAGAAATATTTGTGGGGCTTGAACCCAACTACATGGATCAATGTTGAGTGGAAAGCTATGTGTATCTACTTTGGTGTGACTGATAATTTATTCCCATGGATAAGGCTCAATATGCATGGTAATTATAAGAGGTCATATCTTCAGGGATGTTTAAACCTCCAATGCATGCACTAGATACTGAGCATATGTGAGGAAAAAAGAGAAGGTAGCATTATAGGAGACCTCTAGGACACTGGTTGAAACAACGATGATAACTCTAGTAGGGGAGGGTGTTAGGAAATAGTTCATTGTTATTGTGGCACATGTTCAATCTTGGTGGGTTGGCCAATATTTGTTTGGATGATTTTCTTGCTAACATACAAGGCCATCTCCAATGTGTTTTCAAACCTACAACACTAGGAAGAACCAGTGCTTAGGATCCAACCCTAGCCACTTCACAGTATTCTTGATGTTATATTTATAGTCACTTAGCACATGCCTTTTAGTTTTAGTAATTTAGTTTATTCTATTTTTCAAGGAATTAACAACGATAGTTGTTGTCATTTCTACAAACCTAGATTATTGTCCATCATAAAAAGTACCCGTTTCCCTAAAGGGAAACTATGATTGGAATTTGCCTAAAAAATTCTATCCAGTTTTGTATGAAGTCATTTTGAGGCAATACAATTTCAAATTAACAAAAACGAACATATATAATAATTGTAAATGAAATTACACATCACAATATCATTCACCTTTTATTTTTTCATCCAAATGTTAAGAGAGAATTGTAGCTAATTGTAGTCGTAGTCCAATGTTGAATTAAGGATACAAGATTTTGAATTCTTTCCAAATATTATCTACTTATAGATAACCTCCCAACATAATCGTTTTTATTCCCTGTGAGTCCTCGACTGCAATGGAGTTGTAAGGATAATGAATATGATAGAAATGTGGAGGAAAGCCATCAATCCTAAGAGGTTTCCACTCAAGTATAATAAATCCACAAAGACCAAACTAAAAACAAGTCTTAACTTGCTCATACAAATAATTAGCATTAGGACTATTTTTCAGTAGTAAGGTTCATAAGAAAACTCCTTCACAGCTTGATCTTCTTCTATAGTGTATTTCCATTGGTCTTTGGTCGTATTAGAAAATAATTGTCTCATTCTTATTATTTTTTTCTAACCCTCCTCGTTTTACTACCTTATTATTTTATTATTTTCTTTTAACTTCTTTTCTTATGATTTTTTTCTAGCTTCCCTTATTTTATTATTTTATTCTAACTTCCTTTATTTTCTTATTTTCTTTTAATTTTATTTTTTTATTTGAAATTATATTCCTCTATTTTGGTGCTCATTTATTTCTTCAACCATAGTTAAATATTATGTGTTATATTTATGTATCTAGCCTCCACTATTTTGTCTCAAATTCAAATTTTAGTTAAATATTCAAATTCTACAATTTTAGTTAAAGATTCAAATTCTATGATTTCTCTTCACAAACGATTCATATGAATATAATTATTTTCTAATTTTCTAATTTATTCCTTTTTAGTTCATACACACCTCCTCATTTTTAGAATTACTCCAACTCAACATTTTACTTCCATTATTCCTATTTATAATAATTTTCCACACTTGTTTTAGTATAGTTATAATACTTAATTGACTTAAAAATAATTCACTAGATTTTTCTATATTGTGATTTACTTCAAAATAATTCACTATATCTTTCTATATTTTGATTTAGTTGTATCCACATAATCGGTTTTTCTAAGCTTTCTACTTTTCAAATATAATTTTACTCTAAATTGACTACTTTAGCTCTTTGGAGGATTAACCTGAAATTCAATTTAACTTCCTATTTCGCGATCAAAATGGCGCCAAGTCAATTATTCCCTTTTGAAATATGCTCACATCCTTAAAAGGGTTCCACACACTTTCATGCATGATTTTAATCATAACAATGATTTACTTATTATAAATATGCCAATATTACACCTATCGCATAGCTATGATTTACTCAATACAAATGTGCCAACGTTACACCTCTAATGAATATATTGAAGGTCTTTGAATTGCTTACATGTATTGATGGTAAGAGTTTACACGTATGAAGGATTAATGATATGAATATATACCTAGTACTATCCTATTAATGGAATCGTAATGGTTGATTATAGCTACTCGTGAGTTAGCAAGATTAGGATTTCTGGATACTTCAATGAGATTTACAGCTATTGGCTCCACCTCGAATGTCGCACTCCTTCATCTACAGTTCTCCATTGTGGAGCCTAATCCAACAGTGATGAGGGTTATCTTACCTTATTAGGTTGTTCGAGCGTTGGTCTCCACCATTTTTCTTTGCCTCTGCCATTCTATTACAGATCCAAGCTCGGCTACGAATCCTTACAGGTTGATATCCTTACTCTGCATTCCATATCCTTTGACAATACTCATGTTCAATGCTATACTTACAATTTACTTCACTTGACCTACCAGAATTGAGAAGGAGGGTTTCATCGGTTCTGTTGTGGAGGTACCGCATTGTGGGCACAACCCCAAACCAGGTATAGGGTTTTCCGTTTTTCCATCTTTTATTTTGATTTCAAAACTTTATAGGTTACTCGACCATCCTTCTAACTGTTTTCTGGTAATTGCAAGGTTCCAAGGGAGTCTTCATGCTGCTTGATAAAGGTCATTCAATGGCGACGTTCCCTTCCGGTAGCCAGATCCAAGGTTGCAGACCACCCTTACTTCAGCCTCCGGGTAACGTGGTTACCGATTTTAGAGTTTCTTGGTTATGGGTTTTGCGGCTTCCTGAGCCGTATGAGTCAGGGAGTCATCTTCTCTATTATTGTATTAATTTACATGGTTTAGCTCCTGTTTAGGGCCTTCACATTGGTTTTGGTCAATTTCTTATGCAAGAATTAATTTGGAAAATTGTAATCAGTTATGTACATATTTTGTTCCTCGTTTGAGGTCAAGAATCCCATATATGAAATCTCTTCTTAGATTTGAAGGCCTTGTATGGACATTATCTTTCGTAATATAATGCATTCATGCCTTGTGATTTACACTGGAAGTGAATTATGTTTATTTGGTATTTATCACAGGAGGAGGGTATTCTTTCTTTGTTTCTATTGTTAATTTTATGCATGTTGCTCAGAAATTAGAGAGTGGTTTCTATGAAAATTCTTTTGGAATGCGAATTTTGACCTTTACTTTTCCGTAGCGATCCTTATTCTTTTAATTTGTTCTCATGCATTACCAGTTGGGTGAAATTGCTTCACTGAAATAATCATGTTTATAGGGCTTTCTATTTTTGGTTTGTCTTTTTACATTAGATAAGTCCAGCTTGCGACCAAAGACCATTTTCTTTTTTTGTTTAAATAAATTAGCGGAAAGAGGGTCGGCTTTCCCTTTTCTAACAGTAAAATATCGGGCATGGAATACTCATATGTTTAATCATTAATAGAGGTTAGTAATTTTATTTACAATTTCACTCAGGTTGTGATTTTCTTGGGCTGAGAAGTTCTTCAGTAGGTTGTGATAAACCCTATATCTATTTGGTTTTTCTCTATTTCCGGGGGGTTTAACTATGGTAACCCTAGAGGAAGAATTCCTCTCTAAAGATCTGTTTACTATATTTAGCAGGATATACATAATTTCCTTCAAGTTTTTTACTTTTACAATTCTTGGATAAGTGTTTGACCTTTAATTTATAGGTTCAATCAATCCTTTATATAGCATGCCAATTCCTATTTCAAGTTACAATTATTCCATAGCTTATATACTTTTGTTACCATAACACACTTAGTCTTGTCTTCTTCAAGGACTTAATTATTTACTCCCATAATACTTCTATTTCAAATTACATTATCTACCAGCATACTTATTCTATTCCAAAATTCCTTAAATCAATATCTTAAACACTTTTTTCTCAAGCATACAATTATTTATCAACACACATAATTATGTTCAAGAGTCACTTAATAGTTAGCATAAATACTTCTCTTTTGACATGCATTTAGTTCTCAAGAAGTGGAAATACTTATATGTCCTTGAAAATTAAATCAAAGGCAACTATCTGGTCTAAAACAACTATAATTTACCAAATTTTCCTCCCAACCTTGAGACTCTCTTCCAAGCCTGAGTCTCCCCCCGAGCTATTGCTCAATGCAGTAAGACTAGAAAGCTTTGTCACAACTATTTGGTCTTTAACAAAATTAGATTATGAACTCCCTTTGACATATCAACATATAGATGTTTCTTTTAGTCTTTCCTCTCTTCCCCCCTCTCCTATCATAGGCATCCCTACCCTCTTGAACTTTTGGAGAATAAATCTTCTTGGAAGTGGTTAGGGATAGGTAACTACCTACCCTAACTACCTGACATGTGAGAGTTACATGTTAGTCATAAAATCATTTGCTTTATGCACATTTAATCAAAATAATAAATATTAAAACTTAAGTAGTAATATCCAGTTTGTTTAGCTGTAGTGATTAAATATTTACAATTACTGGGGACATCACACCTTGCCCCCCTAAGAATAAACATCATCCCGATGTTTTTCTGCTGCAAATAGATTTGGAAAAGTTTCCCTCATAACTTGTTCATCCTCCCAGGTGTCCTCCTATGGCCCAAAGTTCTTCCACTACACTTTAACTTGGTTGATAACTCATTTATGCAACATTATTTCTCTCTGATTGAGTATAACCAGGGGTTCGACCGAGAACTCGCCTTCCAGTTTGACCTCCACACAAAAAAAAATTAGTCAGTTCCTTTCCCTTGGCAATTTGTCTTGGCAAGATTTATTCAAGATTTAATTACCTGTATATCTTGCCAATTAATTGTTGGAAATAATACTGAGAGTGGGGGTGAATCAATATTATCAAGTCAAATATTCTTTTTCAAAACAGATGATATATGCTACTTCAATTAGTTAAACCCGCGTATATACGCAACTATGTAGAAGGAAACTCGCGTATACAAAACAGACTTTTAATTTACTTAATCTTTGTGATGATGAATGTTAATCTGTGATGTAGAATCAAATAACCAGTAACCAGAGACAGTAAAGCAGAGCAGAAAGACAATC
>APFE030076300.1:0-20882 GCA_000404065.3 Pinus taeda | reverse complement strand
GGTTACTTGAATCCAGACTTTCACCAGGCGAAGTAGAAGATGAGGATGTAGAAACAGGTGAAGAAGGGGAGAGGTCCACCTTGGAATCAACATGATGTTGTTCGGGTGGAGGAACTGATTGACCAGTAGTTGAAACATTAGGGACCATAGAGGTTGAGAACAACCAAACAGGAAACCCAACAGTTAACCTAGGAAGGGACAACATTGCCATGTAAGGAGCACCAACATTCCCAAAAGGAGGAAAATGACCAGGATTCCCTTCAGAGGGGATTCCTGGGTTGGTGAACTCTGGAAAAGTTGTCATCAAAACTGAAAATCGCACACACGGGCTGAAAAAGAATCAAGGCACACAATCAAATGGCCAACAAACAAAATCTAACAGGGCGTGTGATCGCGGGCGAATAAATTTTAAGACACAAGGACATAACTTGACCTTTTCATCTTTAAAGAGTCAAGAAAGGGACAAAAAGATGACTCTAGTCGCCTTCGAATGTTTAATGAGCCTGAAGTGACAAGTGCTTAGATGAGCCTTTTCCTTTAGGGAGTCTGAAAAGGATCAAAAGTGACTACTCTGGAGAACTAGGCAAAAAGGTTTACCAGACAATTCGTAAAACTGCATATACACCTTGGCAATCGTATGAAAACCAAGGACTTTCCGTACGGAAGTCAATCTTCCTGAATGCTATATTAGGTGTGTTACGGGTCGTAAGGCGGAAGACACAACTTCTTGTGGATAAAGGATGATAACCTGGTGGGGTCTCCCCATATACTCGACGGTATGTGGGAGCACAAGTCCGTACTAGACCAAAATTGAGTCACAAAAGGAGGAATCACCCAACCTTGAGTGGAAACAAAAGTGACTAGGTTTAATGACACCGGAGCGCGTCTCTAGCCTAGACCTCTAAAAAGTGTGCGTTATGTTTCAATGCGTTGTTAGATTTATTCAATTCATTTTAAAGTTGATCTTGTATTAGGTTTCAGTTTTCAGGCCTTACCGTATGTAATCTCTCAAAATTCCCTAAATGCAAACTATATGCCAAAATATGTCATTTCATTCGATGAATGCTAATTACGAGAGGGTTTAAGAGCTTTCACGCCAACGAAATGATCACAAAACAACAAAGAGATTCCCTAATGCAGCTAATGGAAATTAACAAACTTTTTTTAAGATCACTAATCACTAATCAAAATGAAAAGTTCCAATTCTCATTAACTAACACAAAGCAAAGAGATTTTTTCTTTTTGTTGATGTCAAAAATGCACTAAACAACTTTGAGAAATGATAACAAACAAATTCTATCCAATACAAGCACATTCAGTTCCCTAAATCACAAATCAAACCTCCAAAGAACGAGAAAGATCCCAAAGGCACCAATGAGTCGTGGATCTAGGCTCAAAGTGAGACGAAGCGGAATTCAAGTGAATACAAAGCAAGTCACCCAAATAATGCAACAAAATGATTTACAACCACTAAACAAGTGCAGGGGAGCTAACAAAGAGTCAACTAGACCACTAGAAGATCAAAACACCTGAGGAAGGCTCGACACACAAAGCCATTAGATGCCCTAGGGCTAGAAATGTGAAATCGATAGAAAAAAGCAAACACCCAAAGGGTAACGATCAAAGCCAGTCCCAATCACACTCCAACACACTCAAGTAGTCTAAAAAAGGTACCCAGAATAAAAACCAAGCTTAAAGGGCTCATAGACAAGCAAACATCAAAAGTTCTCAGGCCTGGCGCGACTGTCAGGCTGCAACTAGCGCCTTTCAGGGATTGGCGCGGGTTGTCAATGTGCAACTAGCACCAACTGGTGCGACTGTAACGCTATAAAAGAGCGCCAACCAAGTTTGCTATGGAAAAATAAAAAACAAACGAGCCAAATCTAAGTCAACAGTACCCAGGTACACTAAGGGGCAAGAAGCAACACAGGGACTCAACCCAGAAAGCTAATTAAGCAGGAGAAACCAAGAAACAACCAAGAAACAAGGCAAGTTCTAAGCCGTTCAGTTCGTAAACCAAACCGGATATGGACTGAAGTGGTGTTGATATACTTTGCTAATGCGGAGTAATAGCGTTTTGAAGGCTATCTGGCCGTACTTCATGCTCCGTCTAAAGTTTACAAATCAAACAACAAGACAAAAAGCCAACTCCCCAGTGGAGTCACTAAATTGTTGTGGAGGTAAATCCCCTCTGCGGACAGAGGCGATCCCTACTAGCCCAAATGGGGTCTAGCAACAATCAAACAACGCTAACACACAGGTTCCTAATTGCAAATCAAAGACTGATGATGAGGGCCTACCTGGATTCCAACGCTAATACTTGTAGAAGAGTCGTCGCTCCCGTTCCTTTGCTTCGGTTGGTCACGATCCCCACAATCCTTGTGAACGGACACCTGCACATGCAAAGAACGACACAAATAGAAGCATAAAATCTAATAGATGCAACTATACATCAGTCAGAAAGGATATAACTCAATCATCATTACAAGAGACAATAAGAGTGGAACCATAATGATAGTCGTCTATTATTGATAAACAAAGAAGAATAAAACCATACTTCTGACGTCAAATCCTCCTTTGGCTAAGTGATCAGCAGCACATGTCTTGCAAAGCTTGTTGGGAATGGGGAACAAGCCTCTCTCTCCTTGGTTACTTGGACAAGAACCTCCTCACTTTAGATTTAGCCTTATGGGAATGAAGAAGGATTCTTGCAGCATGAACTTGACAATTCTCAATCTTTGGAATTCTGGAACTATTCACTATTCACTAGCTTGTCAAAGGCAAAAGGACAAGATTTTATAGATAGAGGAGGAGGAGTTAGGATTTTCCACAATATTCATGGGGTTGGCTTTATCACTAAGAAGCTTCCATGAGAGGTGGAGAACTACTTCCCTCCTATGGAGATTCGAAGCCAAACTGACCCAACTCAATATAGATTCAGTTCATGAGTGGGTTAGGAAGAACCTTCATAAGTTTGTTTGTTAAAAAATTTACCCAACTGGGTTGGCGCGAGTGCGACTCTGAGATAGAGTGCTAGTTGGCGCACCCTCTTTAGAGGATTTCCCCCATTGGCACGAGTGATACATAGTGAAACCACGCCAATGGAAAAAGGGCTATTTTTATGGGTATTTTGCAGAAGGTGTCTTTAGGGCATATGAAGTTCATACTCAGGGGAATACAATGCAAGTGTTTCCAGGTCATGTCACTTCTCACAAGTCCCAGAACGAGTCCTCCAAGGTGCTGGAGAAGGGGTAACAGGGATGGTGACAAATTACTATGTAATAGATGTCCCTAGCGGAGTCACCAAATTGTTGTGGACGTAAATCCCCTCTGCGGACAGAGGCAATCCCTACTAGCCCAAATGGGGTCTAGCAACAATCAAACAATGCTAACACGTAGGTTCCTAATTTAAAATCAAATACTAATGATGAGGGCCTACCTGGATTCCAACGCTAATACTTGTAGAAGAGTCCTCGCTCCCGTTCCTTTGCTCCGGCTGGTCACGATCCCCGGACACCTGCACATGCAAAGAACGACACAAATACAAGCATAAAATCTAATAGATGCAACTATATATCAGTCAGAAAGGATATAACTCAATCATCATTACAAGAGACAATAAGAGTGGAACCATAATGATAGTCGTCTATTATTGATAAACAAAGAAGAATACAACCATACTTCTGACGTCAAATCCTCCTTTGGTTGGGTGATCAGTAGCACATGTCTTGCAAAGCTTGTTGGGAATGGGGAAGAAGACTCTCTCTCCTTGGTTACTTGGACAAGAACCTCCTCACTTTAGATTTAGCCTTATGGGAATGAAGAAGGCTTCTTGCAGCATGAACTTGACAATTCTCAATCTTTGGGATTCTGGAACTATTCACTATTTACTAACTTGTCAAAGGCAAAAGGACAAGCTTTTATAGATAGAGGAGGAGGAGTTAAGATTTTCAAAAATATTCACGGGGTTGGCTTTATCACTAAGAAGCTTCCCTGAGAGGTGGAGAACTACATCCCTCCTATGGAGATTCAAAGCCAAACTGACCCAACTGGATATAGATTCAGTTCATGAGTGGGTTAGGAAGAACCTTCGTAAGTTTGTTTGTTAAAAACTTTACCCAATTGGGCTGGCGTGAGTGCGACTCTGAGACAGAGTGCCAGTTGGCACACCCTCTTTGGAGGATTTCCCCCATTGGCACGAGTGATACATAGTGAAACCGTGCCAATGGAAAAATGGTTGTTTTTATGGGTATTTTGCAGAAGGTGTCTTCAGGGCATATGAAGTTCATACTCAGGGGAATACAATGAAAGTGTTTCCAGGTCATGTCACTTGTCATAGGTCCCATAACGAGTCCTCCAAGGTGCTAGAGAAGGGGTAATAGGGATGGTGACAAATTACTGTCTAACATGGAGTATCCAATCTGAAAATTTATGAAACGTGGTACCTGGAGGAAGAAAGAGAAGGTTGTAGCCTTCTGTAGGTCGGCACCTACATACTAGTACATTAGCTAGTACAAGATCTAAGGGGGTTGTATATCCCTTCCAGTAGTAGCTGAAAATGAGTGAAGTTAGAGCATTTAGTAGGCTAGTGCCTACATACTAGTAAAAGGATTGGCTAGTACAAGTGCTAAGGGGGTTGTAGCTCCCTTCCAGGAGAAGTTGGAGAACGAGAGGAGGTTGTAACCCTCTAGAGGTAGAAGCTTGCGTACTGGTATAAGGCTACACCAGTACAAAAATATTGTTAAAAGAAGTTTATTATTAAAAGAAGATAGAGACGAATTGCAACAGGTGGTTTTCACCCACATTGGGTTTCCACATTACATCATGGTGTTCATGTATTCTTATTGTGTGTGATGATCTATTATACTGCACCTGTTTACTGTTCATATGGTTAATACAGTTCTGATGCACTAACTAAAGATCAACATTTAATGGATTAACTGAATCATAAGTTTACTGGATATACACTAGTTGCATTAGACAGAGTTACGTGTACATGCAGGTTCCCTTAACTGAAGTAGCATATATGAATCTGAGTATGGAAATGAAAAATTGTTTAATTGATAATACTGATTCACCCCCCCTCTCAGTATTATTTCCAACAATTGGTATGTGAGCAAGTCCTTTGGTAGAAGCTTGATTGCTTGAAGGAGAACCGTAGAACAATGGGAAAGAAGCTAAAGAAGAAAGTGCGTAAGAAGAAGAAGACATCTTAGAAGAACTATGAAAGTGGAAGAATCGATTGGGGAATATGAGGAAGCAACACTTCAGATTCATAATCAACTCAGAATGAAGATGAACAAGCAAAATAACTATTAGGTATGAATTTGTTATCCTTTGGTGATACATTTCTCTATCCATTTGAAGATGATGAAAGTGATAGCGAAACAACTGAATTTTCTCTTATGGGTGAGCAAGAAAGATATCAAATAGAGGCATAATTTAAAAGGATTACAGACAAAATTAGAGATCAACAAGATCTATTGCACAAAAGGGAATGTGTCTCCAAAGAAGAAGCTACCAAACTAAAAGCTCAACTAGAGGAAGGAAACAAGGTAAGAAAGCTATTCAAGGAAAAGGAAGATCAATGTCAAAAGTTGCAGGATGAAGTGGCATCATTAAGAAATGAAGTAAATGAAAGGAGCACAACAATCAAGAAACTTAGAGAAAGATCCAGTTACTATGAAAGTCTTGAAGCTAAGATCCTCTCGCTAAAAGAAGATATTAAAGAATCAAATAAGCAGAATAAAGAACTACTCCAAGCTCTTGAAAAACAAGAGAACAAAGTTCTTGAATTAAGTCATCAGTTGGAAGAAGGGAAAAAAGATGAAGGAATCATGAAGAAACAATATATTGAAAAGGAAGAGCAACATCAGGTTGAGGAAAATATTCTAAAAGATAAATTAGAAGAAAAGGATAAGCTCTTATGATTTCAAGATAGTACTAAGATCTTGGATGATATTCTTAGTAGTCAAAGGTCTCCTGCTATCAAAACTGGTCTTGGTTTTCATGAATCTATTGGAGGTGAATCTAGTTCACAAAGTAAGACAAGGAACTCTAATGCAAAATCTGAAATGCTCAACAAGGAGATGAGAGGTCAATCCCATCAACAACCAAGGAAAGAAATTCTTCAAAGAAAATATTTTACTCCTAACTATGGAAGTGATAGTCGGTCATTTACTCAAATGAATAATGTTGAATGTTATGTATGTCATAATTTTGACATGTTGTAGCCAGATGTAGAAGAAGAATGGTTCAAGACCATCACACAGAAAGATCATCATGTTCTAGGTACTTTAAGGGATATTGCTTTGTTTGCAATATGTTTGGTCACAAAGCTATTGACTACTATAGAAGTAATATGAAACATATGAGATTTTATGCATGTAACAAGCTTGCATATAGCAAAGGAATGCAGGAAAAAAGTATGGGCACCATACCAAAAGGAGAAAATAGGATCACACTTGAAGATATGGAAGAAAAAGGAAGCACAGTCAGAAAGAGGTGGCATAGCATAATGCACACACATGACAGACTCAGAGGGAGCTGAAAGTGTGAAACTTCAGTGTTCTAAATCTCATACACAATTTTCATGAAGAGAAGTAGCTTATATACACGAGTTAGACACTGCACAGTCGCGTATATGTTAGTTTGAGGAAAAGTAGTGGGACAAGTTCAGGAAAAAGGGTCTGATTCAGTCCGTTATTTTCTCTGTTTGATAATGGTTACAAGCTACTGATGATTTGTGGAAATGTATTGATACTCATAAGATTTTTAGAAGTATTTTTGATCCTATCTTGATGATGATGATGCTTTGATACTTCTTGCTGATATATGCATGATCAGATCTGACAGTAAATAGATGGAACAGGTTTAGGGGGAGCTTATGCTTTGAATAATGCATTGTTGGCATTATGGTTAGAAGTCCTTCGTGATGATGCTTATATGGCTAAATGATACAACTTGCTATGATATGGTTATGAGTTGTCCATGACAAAATCTCATATGATTCTTGGGGTTACATTGTTGGTGTTCAGATCAGATTTGTGGTTGATTCTCTGATGATGCATAAATGTTGCTTACATGGCGATATTTATAAGGATAAGGAGAAGTACAAAGCTTGAATACACAACTTAATTACTTGATGATGAGTCACTCATATGCTACTGCGATCATATGCATAAAGATCATATAATATAGTTATGATGCAGAATTCCTATAGTTCTTGGCTCTCACATGGTTGAGGATTGTTGCCCTTGAGCTCAAGGTTGCATGAAGACATGGATTACTTAATCAATTTGAGTTCTTACCTTATGATGATAGGTTGATACTCACATATGTTGATTATCATGGTTGATGCTTGTTAGATGTGGGATGTTCCCTAGTGATGCTACATGGTTAATATATTGAAGGTTCTTGTAGAAAGATCATGCAGTTCTTGATAATAATGTTATGATCATGGATGATGACTATGGTATTTTCACATACATATGGTATGATGTGAATGACTTGGTGCTACCGCTTGAAGATATGACATTTGATTAAAATTATTTGATCTTGATGAGATCAAGAAGATGAGTTGATATCTATATGCAAACATTCTTTGTCACAGGGAACTAATGATGGACATCTACAGGTTGTTGGTCTGGATGCTGTTGATAGATGCTTATGGAGCATATCATACATGGTCTATGATAGTTGTTGAAGACTACCAGGGTTTTGTTTTATATATTTGGTCTCTATGTCATGTATATCTTTTAATGTCAAGGTCATGAAACGACCTATTCCCACTATGCATGGGATGGATGATGTAATGTTCTTATTCTATGATGTACAAACATTTGGTATATCCCCACTTGGTTGGGTAGATGAGTCACTATTGGTATATCCCCAATTGATTGGGAGATTGACGTATGTATGAGCCATTGGTGATAGGAAGGTCATACTCACTTAGTTGAGTTGTAGAGTCGTGTTATTCTCTTGAAAAATATTTTTGCAGACTCGTGATGTGCTCATGGGGAGCATGGACAAATTGGTACATCTTAGCATGTACAAAGGGGGAGCTCAATCAGAAATTTTAGCATGTACTCAGGGGGAGTATGGATAGTAGAATGTATATCAAGGGAGAGAATATCTTGGTCCGCCCTTTGCTCTTGATGTCAAAGGGGGAGAGTGACTTGGTGTTGTTGTTGCCATAAAGTCCAAAGAGGGAGATTGTTGGCATATGATACAAGTGTTGTCCTTGATGGAAACTCACATAGATGACAGATCCTTGTGCAGCAGGTCAGTAGCAAAGATGGCGCGTACATGTTGGAAAACTAAGTTTTGGGTCCGTGGTATTTGGTCCATGGTATTTTGGTATTTTGTCCGTGGTATTTCTTCCGAGGTATTGACCCTAGGTATTGGGTCCAAGGTATTGGTTCTACATGGTTTTGGACCATGGTATTGACTAAGGCCTAAGACTATAAAAGGAGAAGAAAATCATTAGGCAAAGGCACGAAGTAAGTCTTGAATATCTGATGAAGTATGAGATCCAGCATGCAGGTTATGGGTTCATGATGCCTTGCTTAATCTAAGCTAAGGAGGAATCTCAGTGGTTGATGGAGAATAAGATCTAAGGATAGATCGAGATCTAATGGCTTGGAATGAATCATCTCTATATGGTTTGATCATGTTTATTCTAGATATGTATACTGACACATCTAATGTTCTGTAAATATTATGATCTAGGTATAACTCAAGATTGGAATAGCTGCAAATCATGAATGAATATTTACAGATGTATACGATGGTTGACTATGATAAAAGTGCGTACATACGTAGGTTAGATACATCTAAGTAGCGCATACCATATGATCTATGATGTTTGAAGTTACAGGTGGTTCTAGTTGTTGATGAGTTCTAATGACTATTTACTGGTGTCAGTATTCTACATATTCAGTTTGGTTGATTGTGTTTAGCTTCAGTGTTGATGGATGAGATCTAATAATGGATCAGGATCATAATGACTTATCTTTATGTGATCTAATGGACTAGGTCTGGTTGCTAACACACATATTATCCTTGTATATGTAATGATCTAGGTATGTCTGAAGTCAGGAAGTGCAACGAAGTTATAAGTAAGTAATTAATGACACATACGCTGGTTTGCTTTGGTGAAGTTGCATATACATGCTGGTTCGGCTCTTCCAAGTAGCGTATGCACTCTGATGCATGATTTTTGATGATACAGTTAGATCTGAACATTGTTGCAGAGTTCTATGTTTTTCTCTGTGTTCTGGTGACTGCAGTTTGTTGATAGGGTTTCAGTGATTCAGTATTGGGTGATTGTTATTAGGAAATCTAGTGTCTATGCAGAGCTGCTAGTCCCGCTAAGACGGGTAGCTATCTTAGAAACAAACAGATTAAAGTTATTTTCATTTTCCTTTACGAGAAGTAGATAGGAGAGGAGCAAAGAATAACAACCTCAATCTTTCGCTTGGTTCCCTGCTTGTTCCTTCTCCCCTCTGATGGATCTTTGCTGCTCTTTCCTTGACCACTTTTCTTCAAAGAGTACTTGTAAAGTCAAAGAAGCATAATACCTTCAAAGTGCAGAGATCTACAATCATAAACAATATAGGACCAGATATATATTGACCACACAAATGCATGTATTATTAGACGTACAAGAATGTGGAGGAAAACTTGAATAGCTTTATTGATATAAAGATTAGAAGAGAGGATTACAACCCCTTGATCTGAACCAACATCATCCTCCCAGCATGAAAGCCCTTCTTCACCTCGTGAAAAACTTAGATCACCCAACACTATGATGTTCCACCAGGAAACCAACAACACTTCCTTACAAGATACAAGATTCCAGCCTCTGGATCTCTGCGATGAGGGATCCATATATAGATGATTTGCAGGGGGGTGAGTCAGCTTCTGGGATTTTTATTAGTGTATTCTCTCTGATAGTTCTTGATTCCACTTGGAGATTGATGATCTCTTACTCATCCCTAGGCAAATTCAGAGGCAAGTGTCACAGGAGAAGTTTCTGGAAGATTCCATGATCATCCACCTTGCAAACTGTCTCTGCTATTTATCTACTCTTGCCCATCGCACCCTACAGAAGGGATTTTCAGTATGCATCACACTTTTTGTATGTGGTAGGTGAGATGCATCACACCCTCTGCACTGAGCAGTATGTATGGTCTAGTTTTGACCAGTTCTGAGTAGTTCTCTATAGAGAACTTCTGGGAGATGATGTAATCATCTGACCTTATTTCTTTAGGGTATGAAACAACAATTTTAGGGACTCAGAAGCCCTTGATTTATGGACATATATGATTGGCGTTGCAGTGACCAAATATGTCTATAACAGTTGCCCCCTAAAGCATGAGGTCAAAAATCTTTTGATGTCGGGTGAAATGATTTATCATGAGGATCCGAGGTTTTTTAAACTCGAAGGAAACCTGTAATAAGATACAATACAATATATTATCTTCATAATATTTTCATGATCTAGCTAAGGTAGGCATTCCCATGCTTAGCTTTATAAATTCATTTTCATGTACATAGGACAAACAACTGTTTGTGTAGCAGACTGATGATTCTGATAGAGCCATCATCCTTCGATCTGGATGATCATCTATGCAGGAATGATGTACATTTGATGTCTTTATCTTCCTGAATATATTACAGCTCGAATGGATGAAACTAGATCCGGGGTCTTCAAACTTGTTTAATGTTCACTCAAAGTACAAGTCGATCCATGTGAAAAGATGTTCTGGAGTTGAACATGGAAAGACATCGCCTGATTACCAACCAATGATGTAAGCTATTAACAGGTGCGAGAGGAATCACCGATAATGATGATGACCCTCAAGGTACTACAGTAAAATTCACGTGGTGTGAAAATGGGACTTGGCATCGAACACCACGCAAAATCTTTCGGTCGAAGGCCATTGATGTAAACCTGTCACTGGAAGTGAGAAACTTGCTATTGAGGCATGCAAGCTTCAAAGTACTGAAATGGTTGTTCCTAGGTCGACTTCTTGGATAATGAGCTGATGTCGACAAGAAGTGACCTGTCGTAGGAGGACCTTAATGACTCCCATATCTATGACATGAAACGGAGCAAATGATTTTGTGGAGGTGAAAACGATCTAATGATACAAGGTTCAGGGTGGTGGTCATGAAAGAATGGAGCATGAATGTATCGTAGCGGATGAGACACGAGATGGGTTGGTGAATTCTCTAGGTGAATTCTCTTGAACATATCAAGGACACTGAAAATGGATTGGTAGCGTTAACCCCAAAGATGGATGGTATGATGGACCAATGGTAGTATGACCGGTGAACGGAATAACCCAACCTGACTCAATCATGATGATGGAGTGAAAGTGTCATGTTCAAGAGCGACTTGCTACCAATAAAGTTTCCTCAAGTTTTCTTCCCAATTTTCCCCAGTCATTGCTGGCCAGTACCTCTTTATTTTTATCAAGCTTGAGGAGGATAACATATGCTTGTTCTATAATTTTCCCTTCAGGCAAACCCGTCGCTATGTTTTAACGAGCCTAGCGAAAGTGAAACTCGTTCTCGTCTCTATGGACAAGTTTGTCGCTATTGGTTTTAACAAGTTTAATGACAAAGATGACTTGGTCCTTCTTCAATTTTAGAGAGTTTGAAAAGGGACGAAAAGGAAACTCCATTAATCCTTTTTCATCATATAATCCCTTAAGTTCCAAAAAGTATAAAATAATACGAAAGGGATGAATTTTCGATAGTTTTAACAAGCCAAACAAAAAAAGCACTCGATCTTTTTGTGTTATAATCCCTCAGGTCCAAAAATATTAAAATCTAGAGGAGGGATATCAATTCCGATAGCTTTAACGAGTTGGAGAGGCCAATTTCTCGGCAATCTTTTCATATTTTACGAGTCAAATGAAAAGAGCTTAAAGGAGACTTGTTTTTGAGGAACGAGTGATATTTTCGGGTAGCTGCTGCTTCCAGGTATGGTTTGGAATTTTCCAATCATGGCAGTGTCACAAGGATTGCTAACAAAATCACTCGTCATAGCTGTTCCTCAAAAGGGTAAACAATTAAATGGAGGCGTATGATCGGCTAAAACAGAGTGGAGGTGATGGTAAGAACACGACCAGGGCTCAAAAGCTGATGATAATGCATTCACAATGGTTATTTACTGGATATTGGTTCATTTTTTAATGAGCTTAAACTCTGGGGGGAACATTTGCTCATTTCTTAGGTTTAATTTTTAACGATCTTGAACTTCGCATAAAAACTGCTCATGATAATGGTCATTGATATTCGACCCACCGTTAACACTATGTTCTTTCGACGGTCATACTACCTATTCAATTTCTCCATCAAACTGATTAGAAATGAGAATACATGCTTGAAAAATGAGTTAAAACACTAATACCCTACTTGAATTTCGTGAATAGTAATTTAAAAGTAGTTTTTACCCGTCATTTTACCATTTCATTTGAGTTTGAGATTGTTGGAGCTTTGGAGGTGTTTTCCCCCTTGATATTCACTAGCTGATTCCGGGAGATTCTGTGGACGATTCTTGGTGCCGTCTGGACTAGGTAGGAGCTAAACCTGTGCTCTTCAGTTGCATTCTTTCCTTTTTGAATTCTAAGCATGTTTCCCTGCTTTTCTAAGCCTCTGGGGTTTGAACAATTCGGTCTGCCCCCATCGTACCCTGTGTATATAAAAAGGTGTGATGCATATTGGGCTGGCCATTGCCCTGTCAGTATGCATCTCACCTAGTACACAGCTAGGGTGCAATGGGTGTAAGGAGGGAAACTTGTGCACTGTTTTTTCATGGAATTTTTTCCTGTTTTTTGCCAAATCAGGATCTTGACTCTTCTCTTGTTTGTTTTCAGAGATTCATTGGAGAAAAATGGTTGTTACATGGCGAGAATGCGAGCATGAAGAAGAGGACATGGTTGCTTTACATGATTCGGGTACGGTAACTGCATTGCAGAACTGTGGTTTGCTCACGTTCTTCCGCATCTCTAGTATGAGGCAACAAATCAACTTGTTGCAATATTTGCTCGATGCATGGGATCCTACCAACCAGGTGTTCCAGATCAGAGGAAAATCCATCCCCTTGATTGTTGTGGACATCTACTTTTTGACTGGTTTATCGAGGCATGGTGCCCCTCTCTCACTATCAGGTTCCGCCCGTGGGGGTGAATCCGTGAGGGATTGTATTCACTGATACTATAGAGAAGGATCTCAGCCGAGCAAGGACGACAAGATCAACATTCGAGATGTCACTGACCGGTCCTTGAAGACCATCTTGTTCACCTTTGCTAGACTGGCTGGTAGTGTGGCTCTTCATTTGGCCAACAGGTCCTATATGCAGTATGCCTTGGAATGCCTCAAACCGAAGGTGTTCAACTAGTGTGATGCAGTACTTCTGGTGATAAAATAATAGCTTACCAAAGTGAAAAATGGATGATCTAAGAACTTTGGCTATGGCTCCATTTTGACCGCTTTCACCTTGGAGAAGGTCCCACTGATGTAGTCGCAGTACATTTCACTTGGTTTGCCGCCACCGACTGAGCCACGGATGCAGAGATGGGTTGACCTTATGGCCCGACATGCTGGTCATCCATAGGTTTCTTTCTCTGATGCCTTCTTTGAGTGGTTCAACCATCAGGAGATGGTTTATGCTGAGTTTCCATATGCTGGTATGGATTTCCGGGGTGATCCGGATTTGGTGCTGCCAGCTGGTGAGCAGTTGAGTGTTATAGGTAAAATCTCTAATAATATCCTTGTTTATTACTTTTATAATGTTCCTGTGTTTTCTTTTATCAATACTAATCAAAACTCATGTGCTCATGTAGATATCAGACCGATGCGACCAATAGTGTGATTGAGAGCACCAATTGCCGCTCCAGCAGGAGAGGCTATAGGGAGGGTTGTCCTTTGCGACCTGGATGTGGCTGAGACTCTTACAACATTGCACGATCAGATTGAAGGCCTCACTCTCGGTATCCTGGATGTGAGGACTGACAAACTGCCTCTGAGATTACAGCGACATACTACTAGCGTGCCACGTCGATGGACTAGGCTTTTATGCATGATTGCATAGGTGGTGAATTGTTACCACCAGCACCATTAGACTAGGTGCCCCCTAGAATTTTGAGTTTTTGGGTCATTTAACCGATTTTGTCTTGGACACAGAACACTATGTGTAAACCATAAGCAGTTATATATATATTTTTGATTTTCGGAGCTTCATTTTGGTTAAGTTATATGATACTAATGCAAATATTGATGAAATGCTTTTCTTTTATAAATGTCGCAAATGTCTATCTAACACATAATTTTACAATGAATCTGTTAATGTGTTTAAGTTTCTAGAAATATGTTGATATTGGATAGAATTGAACTGTCTTTCCAAAATATTGACCCTTAGGAACATGCGATAGATAGCTGGATTCCACACGGAATAGATGCCGGTGAGCTGTAGATGACAAGTTGTGAGTCTAGCCTGACGACAAGTCGGCGTATGCCATGTGCGATGGCATCAGAGAGGAGCTCTATCAACACGCTGTATTCAGTGATGTTGTTCGTTAATCGGCCAATTTATACCCCTTTGAAACTTACTAACTCGCCGCTTGGATCAAAGATGGTCTAGGCCGCAGAAGATAGCTTCCACAAACTACGGCTTGCTCCGTCGACATATCCAACAAATGATTCCAATAGGTTCGACATATGTAAAAAATGGAAAAGTGGATTACCTAACCAAAACAATTGCTCTTAGAAAAAAAAAATGTAACAAAAGCATATGAAGAGGTTACTACACTGAGTCAGGCATAGTAATGCTTAAGGTACAATCCTTTTCGAGGTTGCGACAGTGGAATCTCGTCATAGTCTACTAACTCGTAGGTTCCTTTTGCTAATACATGCTTAACAATATAGGGGCCCATCCATAAAGACTGGAACTTACCTGCTCCCAACTTATCAGACTCTTGGTCGTAAAGTAAGACTAGATCACCTTCTGAGAAGACACAGGGTTTGACATTCTTGTCAAACTACACCTTGAATCGTTTCTTATGTGCTTTGTTAGCCGAGGTGGCATCACGACGGGTTTCATCTAGTTGGATTAATTCCAAGAAACGAGCCTCTTCTTTTGAAGTTCCAGGGAGAAGGTCAATTGCGAGTTTGAGGGACGAGATTGCACACTGAACTAGTAAGATTTCTTCCAAGCCATACACCAGCTAAAAGGGTGTAAACCTGGTCGCATTTCTCACCAATGTTTGATATGCCCACAAGGCTAAGTACAGGATTAGGTGCCAACTCTGTTTATGGACTTCAATCATCCTTTGCAACATGCACTTCATGACTTTGTTGATTGCCTCAACTTGCCCGTTAGCTTGCGGATAATACGAAGTAGAGATATCGTGGGACAGTCATAATTTGGCAGCCAACTCAACCATCATGTGATTGTGAAAATGTGATCCATGATATGTGAGTATAGATTGTGGAACACCGAATCTGGAGACTACATGATTGAAAAATAAAAGAGCAGCCGTTTCGCCACTGGTGTTTAATGTAGGCATCACCTCGGCCCATTTCGTAAAATAGTCAACTGCGACTATGATATACCCATGCCCCCCGGTCGAAGTGGGGTTACATGTCATGAAATCTATGCCCCATTTGGTGAATGGCCCAACAATGACTACTGGTTGCAGAGGTGTGGGTGGTATTCTGGTTTTGCGATCGAATATTTGACAAGCATCGCAACTTCTGAGAGCGGTTATGCAATCCTTGAACATTGTTGGCCAAAAGTACCCTACTCATAAAATCTTTTTTGTTGTAGTGTAACCAAATTGATGCCCCCCAACACGCCTGAATGACAATCATTTAGGACTTTTTCGGCCTCCTCATGGGTGAGGCTTCTCCGCAGAACTATATCAATACCACGATGGTAAAGTGTATCACCGACGATCATGTAGTCTTTTTCTTAGTATCGAGTATGTCGTTGCTTTGAACGTGAGGTATTAGACCTATATGTTTGGATCTGGAGATAGATGATTATATCTCCATACCATGGATCGCTTGAAGATATCAGAAACAAAGATTCATCCATGATTGTTGCATTGGATGTTGAATCATTGGACGACGATGGGAGATCGCATAGTAACTCTACAAAAACCAGGGCTTTCTTTGATCTGGATTTTATGAATTCCAGATCAAACTCTTGCAAAATTTCTATCCATTTGGAATATTTCCCCCCCAGTAATTGTCGCGACAAGATATAAGTCATGGGGTTGCAATCTGACCAAATGGTAGTTTTTCGAAAGAGGATATAGTGTCAAAATCTATGTATCGCTTGAACATCTGCAAGAGTCAGCTTTTCAAAATAGGAGTACTTGGTTTCTATATCATTTAAGTTTCAACTTAAATAATAGATAGGATGTTCAATTCCATTGTCTTCTTGAACTAAAACCATTTCTATGTTCGTATCTGCTGCAGCCAGATACAGGTTAAAGTCTTTTTGATAATCGGGAGCATACATTAATGATGCCTTTATTAGGGATTCCTTTAGAGCATCAAAGGAAGCTTGCATGACCTGATCCCAGATGAATGGTACTTATTTTTTCAACAGACACGTATAACATTTAGCAAGTCCGGCATAATTTGGAATGAACCTCGTCAGAAAGTTTGCTTTCCGTTGGAGTTTCTGAATATGAAGCAAGTTTGAAGGTGGAGGCAAATCAATAATTACCTGAACCTTACATGGGTCAATATGAATCCTGTCCTTTGAGACTACAAAGCCAAGTAAACGACCAGAACTGACACAAAACACACATTTGTGTGGATTGAGTTGTATCTTGTAGTGTCGGCAACACACAAATATCGCTCTCAAATGCTGCGGATGATCGGTCCACTTTCATGAATGAGCCGGAAGATCGTCTAGATATGGTTGAACGATGTTTTTGATGTCATGGAAGGCATAATTCATTTCCTTTTGAAAGTTTTCTCCTGAATTCTTTAAACCAAAAGGTAGCTTG
Source organism: Pinus taeda (assembly GCA_000404065.3). Taxonomy (NCBI): domain Eukaryota; kingdom Viridiplantae; phylum Streptophyta; class Pinopsida; order Pinales; family Pinaceae; genus Pinus; species Pinus taeda. Next base: position 3,846 of record APFE030076300.1, on the reverse strand, counting down.
CAGTAAGCGAATGTGCCCCATGGACAAATAAATGCAGTCTTTGACTGGTCCTGTGGGCGAATATTTATTTGATCATACCAGGAAAATCCATCCATAAATGAAAAGATTTCACATTCGGTGCATTTATCAATTATCTGGTCAATGAAGGGTGTAGGGTAGTTGTCTTTTGGACAAGCTTGATTTACATCCCTATAATCGACGCACACACTAATCATTCCTTACTTTTTCATCACAGGAACAATATTCGATACCCAATCGGTTAGAGGAACCGAGTAAATGAAACCAACATGGAGAATCTTTTCAACTTCTGCTTTGATGGCAATGGCTTTTTTGCAGTGCACCTGCCGAAGTCGTTGTCGTAATGGTTTGACATCTGGATACATATTAATTTCATGTTCAAATATACTCAAGTCAATGCCTGGCATTTCTTCATATGACCATGCAAAGACATCTCTGAACTCATGAAAGGGACCGTATAATATTTCCAGTTCTGTAGGAGAACAAGAAATGTTGACATGAATATTCTCTACAACATTTGGTTTGGTCAAGATATTGATGGTGATAGTCTCTTCAATATTGGACAAGTTTTGCTTGAAATCCACCGTACTTATAGTATTTGATAGGAAATCAAATACTGGAGGATGATCAAGGTCATTGGAACAATATTCTTTATAATCTGGAAGATGGGAACGATGGTGGTAATCTTCCCATGGTGCCCCATCAATCATCATTGACTGAGCAATTCCTTTGTCTGTAGAACATACATGCGACCAAGGATCTGAAGGGGTACAATATTCCTTAGACTTATCTATCCAAATGCTTGATGAGTGTTGATTTGGGTTCGCCTCCCATGCTGAAAACATTGATTGCTACAATATTTCTCTTGGGCTTGGAGGTAAAACCTCATGATGATCCATGCTAACATCGTGATCGGATATCTTCTGAGTGGAAGACACCATATTGCAGGTTCCCATCGTGGCCACTTCTGCCAAATTGTTTGGAGGTGGTAGGGCAGAAGTACCCATCAATATCAGGTCTTTTAGTAGGCCTACTCCAATATTTTGAAGCAACTGAGAGCTCCTGTGGATCATCAGAATGCTTCCTGTAACTTGTGAACTGTTGGGGAGAAATGTTTGTTGGTCAATGATTGTAATTCCTCCTTGGAAAGGAAATGCAATATTTCTGAAGTATGTTGACACAACAACAACCATAGCATATATCCAGGGCCTTCCCAATAGGATGTTGTAATCAATGTTTCCGTCGATAACTTCAACATCAATTTCTACTGTCTTGCCCTCCATTTCGACTTGCAAGTTACTTAAAATCCTGTATGGAGTGTATGTTCGTACATCAAATGCTTTCAACGTCATTGACGATCGCGACAAGGGTGGTGAGCTCAAATTTTTCCAGCAACTCATCAACATAATACATGTAGATGCTCCCTCATCAATAATCGTTCGATGAATAGTTTTGTTGAGGGCTTTCACTTGAATAAGGAAAGCAAGTTGTGCTGGTAACTAAGGTCATATCCTTTAATAATAAAGACCACAAGATTGGAATCCATTGGGTCAATCCCACCTATTACTGATAATAGAGCCTGCTTTTGGGAGGGGCAATTTTGCAGTACCTCAAGTGTCGACATAGCGGATGGCGATTAGGCCAAGTCCTCTACTATATTATAATTTTGTGTTGCTTTGGCATGAGGATTAAATGTTGATTTGTGTACTACTCCCATTGGCAGCTTTATTGTTAGCTCAAGAATGATGGGTGGCACAACTTTGGTCGAAGTTGTTGTCGAACTACTAGGTTGATCAGTAGCCTTATTGTTTGACAACTGTGGATTCTCGTAATCTTTATTCCTTGTTGATATCAAAGCATCATTTTTTTGTTTTGAAATGGACAACATGAGCACTTGGGATGGGGAAGCATTTTTCGTAGCAACCAGATTGGTTCCTGGATTTGGAAATGGATCAGTCAATACCACTGAGGTTTTTGAATTCTTTAAGAGTTTCCGAAGCTCAACTTTATGTGTACAGTCTTTCGTCTACTGATCCTCATCGCTTATAAAGCATGGATGATTTGGTTTCCTTTCTCCAGAAGGGTTTGCAGAAGATTTTTAAGGAGATGACTCCTCCTGTTTCTTCTTTTTCCCTTTCTTTTTCTTCTTTCCCCCTGGTTTCTTCGGTTCTTTGCCTTTGTCAGTCGACACGGCATTTACCTCCGAGGCGAGAAGTTCTTCATTTTCATTTTGACTAGAAACCATACGAGCTTTCTTCGATGTAGCCTTTACGGTTTTCGTGCTAGTCGTACCTATCACACCATATCCGACATGAGAGTCTTTGTTTGATTTAGGAGGAGGAGGAACAGAAAATTCCGGTCTAGGAGCATCAGGGATTTTGTCATAGAGCATGCCAGACTGAGTATAGATCAAGTCTAGATATTGTGCATGAGCAATGACTTGCTCTTCAGTGACTACCCCTCCCTTTGCCACATCTTCTGTGATAGAAGGTAACAATGACTTAATAAACCATTCAGCTAACAGCTGATCAGGAACATATGTTTCTACCATTCTATGACGACGCCGCCACTCATGGATATGATTAGATATGTGAGTGGATGTCGTCTGTTTGAAATTGGTAAGAAGCTCTGTTCCTGTTTCATACCTTATTGGTAATTGAAAATGGGTTAAAAAGGTTGTGGAAAGGGTGCTGAAGTTATCAAATGAAGCTCTAGGCAGTTCAATGTACCATTTTGCTGCCGGACCACTTAATGTTCGCTGAAAAAGGTGAAGCCTAATCGAATCATCATTGAGAGTATTGGATAAACACCACAGATGAAAGGTCATCACATGATTCGATGGGTATTCACCCGGATTTCCATTAAATTTAGGAATATCTGGCGGAAGTTTATGAGGAATCGCTGGCCACCAAGGGGCATAAGCAATTGGATCATTTGTTAGCTGATTTAGATCCTGTAACTCTAAAGTTGCCACGAAGGGCAACTGTTGATTTAGGTTCAGCGAAGCATACTGAGGATAAGAAGGGATTGCTTGAGCAGTGGGTCTTTTCATACCAGCATAATGCATTTGATGCTGATAACTTTGGTAAGGTTGATGGGCATAACCATTTTGATATGATTGTTGTTGAACATTTTGAATATACGGCAGCTCATTACTTGCAAAGACTTGTTGCTCAGATCCTTGGTAAGCTTGTTGGAATTGCAGTTGTTGATATTGCACCAGCCATGGTTGTGAGACCATTTTTTATTGTCCAATATTGGATATTTGACCAAGATGAGAGGTAATAGTACCCGTTTGAACCTGGGTTGCTCTGGTTAGGGAGCCACTAATTGGTGATCGCGGCTACGTCGTGGTGACAGGAGGCTATTGTATTACGACCTTAGAAACTTGAGGTTGGCATACAACAGGCAACGCTTGTACTTGCGACACTGTCACAATGGCTGGTGTAGTGGGGATATTTGACACAGGTAGGCTTTGTTGCATTGAGTATACAACTCTTGGTTGTTGAGGCAGTATTGGCACCCAACTGCTGGATGTAATTCCAGCATGACCCGAATTTTTTTGCGAACTCTCGTATGGTTATTCTCCCGGAGGGGACAATGAAAGGGCATACTGCCCTCCATACAGTGGCAATCCAGTGCCCAAGGGAAGGATTTGCCTTCGGGGACCGGGCTACCCAAAATGATACTGTTGCGAAGGATCAATTTGTTGAGACTCAACATAAGAGATTCCAGATATTATTTCGGACGAACAAACGGGAACAAACCATACTGTCGAAACAGTCCCTGGATGGAATCCATCTAGTGGTTGAGAGCTAGTTGGGACAG